>VXBZ01009988.1:412185-427535 GCA_013399135.1 Heliornis fulica | reverse complement strand
GGTTTGACAGTCATGCTGTTTTTCTGAGAAGTCTATATATGTATAGCTTCTGGCTGACTTTCCCAATTTTGTTCCAGTGTAACAAGTTGATAAGTTAATTTTTTCGTTTGTTTGTTTGATCTCTGAAAATAAGGGAAAATATTCTTTCTGTCACATTTAGGTGTGATAGAAGACAGTGCTGAAGGCACTTGTCTTCCAACACTGAACACTTACTGTGAGAGTTCGTGCATCTCCTTTTCCTTCTCAATTGTTTTTTCTCTCACGTTCCTTTAAATATGCAGGATCCTTGCTTGACAAAAGACTGGTGTCACTCTAACCTGAAGAGTGTGGGTGTGCCATTGTGCTTTCTCCAATTCCCAGCTGCAAGAACATACTTGTCTATTGAGCCATTGTCTTATTTTTTCCCACCTGCTCTTCCCTTGATTGCCACAAATTCCAGACTTACAGTGGTACCAGGTACGGTGAGCAACCCAGGGCAGGTCATTAAACTACAGCATGTGCACATACATTTGACATTTGTGTCTATGTGGAGAAGGGCCTTTTAAGTCCTGTGAGGTTTTCAAGTGTCTTCCCCAAGGTGACTGTACCTTTGAAGTGCCATTCTCCAGGGGAGCTGAGGATTCAGGAGGAGAAGTCATAAGCTGATGCTCTGAGGCAAGATCTGGCTGATCTTGTACAGTATTCATGGTTTTGTTCCTCCATGGGAAGCATCTCCCAGCTCTCACTAGATCAGGAGCTTCTACTTGGGAATCACAGAATGACCAGGTTGGAAAAGACCAATAAGATCGTTGAGTCCAAACATCCCTGTCCTCTCCTAACCCATCTCCTTGAGCACCTCATCTCCTGTCTGGTCAATACACACAGGGTAGGGACTCCACCCCCTCCCTGGGCAGCCTGTCCCACACCCCCACAGCTCTTTGGGGGAAGAATTTCTTCTGACATCTCATCTGAACCTGCCCTGGTGCAGCTTGAGGCCATTCCCCTTGTCCTGTCCCCTGTCCCTGGACAGAAGAGACCATCACCCACCTCTCTGCAACCTCCTTTCAGATGATTGAGGAGTATGAATTGATACCCTTTCTCATCTGTCCTTAGGGTGCAGGGACTAATGTGAACCTCACAGTTTGGGTCATCTCTTTGTGTGTATGTTTCCTATTAATGTTCTTGTATGGAAATTCCTGCAGTGTTTATGATGTGATCATGTGTCAGTTCCTCTTCAGTCACACCAAGCTTCAAGTCTAGTCCAGATTTCAAAAACAAATCTCAAGGAAAAACTGCCTTTTGCAGTTTTGAATCCTAACAAATGTAGGATTTGCAGTATTTTTAATAGAATTATCTATTCAAAATGTTTTTCATCCAAGCGTAAATCTGGATTAAAAACTGTTTAAAAATACCATTGCAGCTGGATACTGAAATAATGCTTTGGTAATATTGACAAAATATGGCTGATCAAGCAGTGCCTTCTGGACCTGGGCACCTGCTGTATGATGAGCTTCTCTAAAACACTTAAAATTGCAAGTTTGCATAAAGAATTTAAGGTAAGTGTGAACTGGATGTGACTTATTTTCCTTTCATAATGCAGCTCCTTCAGAGAAGTTGTTACTGACTGATAGCAATCCCACCTAGGGACCAACCCTGCTAAGTGATTAACAACTTATGGACTTGTAGGCAGTTGGAGTTCTGATCCTTACCACTAAGAGCAGTTGGAAGTTTTGTTGTGGTTTTGTCTCTCTTAATCCTCTGGGTTTTATTATGAAGATGCAGGTGGTCATGTTTGTACGTGGAGTAGGAAAAAGGCCAAGGCATTCCTTTATAGGTGCAGGTGGTACTTTACGAGAAGGGCAGCAGGTCACCTTCCTCTTCATCACAAAGGTTTAGTAGTTATATGAATTGTGACTCTCTTACACATCTTCGTACGAGGTGGAGGCTGGATCCCAGCCTCCCCTGCTCTTTCCTTGGGCTTTTGGAATTTGTTAGGAGCTCAGAAACGAAGCTTTGGAGTTTTTATCTTTTGGGGTTTTTTTGTTTGTTTGTTGTTCTTGATTTTGCATTGTTTTGTTGGTGGTTTTTTTTTCCTCTCAAACATATTAAGGGAGTTTACCTCCATTATTTCCATATCTATTTGAATTTCATTTCCTCCAGCTTAATTTTTACAGTGCCTAAATAAAAATTAGGCCCATTATAAACTTAGTCAGTTTGGTAATATAACAACTTAATAATATTATATAAACATATTTCTTGCAAGCAAATTTACTGTGAGTGAAGCCACATGCACATATTAATGGGAAATATTTGTCACACTTTTCTGTCATCTTTTGTATTTGTTTCAGTAGTTATTAATAGCATCCTTCTGAAACTTCTCTGGTGAGAGAATATACAGCAGATATTTTTTTTTAATGCAGTGACCTGAGTACCATTTTAAATGCCTTGGATGTGATTCCAAACAGAGCTGAATGAGAGTGAAATAATGTGTGGTCCCTGATTGAGTATATAGCTGTAATTACACCGAGGGACCTTGCTGATGTTATATAAACCACTAGAGCAAGACTTCATCAATAGATAGTTTATCATTCTCTCTTTTTTTCATAAATCATTCTTTAGGGACTCTTCTCCATGGAGATTCTTCTGAGGAACCTGGAATATACTAATCTTAATTTTTGAGTTCAAGTCCTGCTCTTTGGAGAGGTTGCTATACTCATGCAAACTGCTTCCCACCTTTTTCCTGTAGTAAAGCAGTTGGATTTGAAGGGCAGTACTTTTGCGGGGTTAAAACTGTGAATTCTGACAGGTTAGAAGCAGTCTCCATTACCTTGCAACATGACACTGCGTTTTGTTTATCCCATAAATCATCCTTCTGTAGAAGATCTGCTTGGTGAGCAGTGCTTGCTGGTGCCTGGTGTCTCAATCTTCTTGGAAATGGAGCTGTCAGCGTTGGATGTCTGCTTGATTTAAAAATCACTGCTTCACCGCCACGAGATTTCCATCCAGCTAACAGGCAGTGGTGATCTGAATGCTGTGGAAGTGTTACACACAGGGATGGGTTTTGCTAGGTGTGGGTGTGTCCTCAGGTTTTGCCTGTGGAAATGTAAAGGATATTGTCCAAGGTATGATGACGGTCCACAGTCATCCCCAATCTTCTGGGTGGAAGTGGTTTGTTCAGAGATTATCCATGTGAGCAGTAATGTGACTTATGTCATGGGTGCTGTGCTGAAGTTCATCTGACACTGCAGTATTCAGTGACAGGGCCCTGAAAGGTCTTTTCCTACATCTTCAATTTAGCATGGATCACTCTGTGTCTTATCTTGGCTTTGCCATGTTGCTGTCTGCTCCCTTTTCCAGTTTGAGTACACAGAACCGCCACATAGTGGCACAGCTCCACCCTCCCCTTAACCAGGCTTTTCCTAAGAGCAAAGGCCTTCCTCCCATGGCTTATTTTCATGACTCTCTGTGGGAGGGATTTTTGAAAGCCTGGGAATACCCATTGGATTGTAGTAACTGCAGAGGGATAGATCCTCGTGCATGTGAGTGCACCACCTGCGAAGCACGGCTTCCTGAGCCGTAAGGAGAACTGCCTTCCCTAATAAAACATGTTGCTCTGTTTGTTTCCATCTTCTAATAATTGTGTCTAATTTTCCCACTAAAGATGCCAGGGTCACTAGTCTGTGTTACTCAGGTACCTGTGCCAACCTTGAACAGGTGACGATGAACCACGCCGGGACTCCCACCAGCTCCGCTGCCCCAGTCTGTGCTGGCAGGAGATTTCCTTTCACCTGCTGATGGGCACTTGCTGCTATGAGCAGCAGCTTGTTTCAGACCCACCTTGGTATTGCACAGAATCATAGAATCATAGAATGATTAGGGTTAGAAGTGACTCCCAGAGGTCATCCAGTCCAACCCCCCTGCAAGAAGCAGGGACACCCCCAACTAGATCAGGTTGCTCAGGGCCTCATCCAACCTGGCCTTGAACTTCTCCAGGGATGGAGCATCCACCACCTCCCTGGGCATGTTACATGGAAATGTTTTTTGGTTTTTTTTTATAAAATCATTGCTGAATCCCCAAATACAGCTGCAAGCTATAAAATACCTTTAATTGGCCTGGGGGTGTGTGTAATTTTTTGGATTTCATGCTCTTGACACCTGACTTTTATTTTTAAAAAATACTTTTTTTCTTCTAAATCCTTCTCCTGTATTTCTTTTTCCTTCTGCTCTTATGTGCAACACTCCTTGCTGGTCTATATTTTTTAACCAAGTTTCTGCCCAGATGGAGACTCTTATGTGTTGTTGGCTGTCAGGCTTCATTGTGCAGGGTTTTTAACAGCAAGGTCAGTTCTGTTATTTCTAATGAAGGATAGGTGGCACTCTCGTTATTTTTGTTTGGTTTCCTGAAATAAATCAGGTGTATGCACTCTCAGTAAGATTTCTTTTTATAGAGTAAGTGCTTTAGAGAGTGCTCTTGAACACTGAAGAGGATTTTTTTTTACTTTTTTTTAATTTTAAAATATGAACAGATACTTATATTGTTCACAGTGCTCCCTAGGAAGAGCAAGCACGTCATTTATTTGAAGACCTCAAGAATACCTGTGCTTATAGGGCATTTTACATATATAATTTGGGGGTTTCTGTATTTTCTTACTCCTTTCATTATACAAAGAAGAAAGCCACTGAATCCTTTAATGCTGTTTTAATTGTGGTTAATAGCTTTATATTCAGTACTCTCTTGTTAGTGTATTTGAAATGTAGGTTTCCCTTAGCATGGCAATCATGATGCTAGTGAACGAAAGGTAACGGCACATTCATGAGTTGTAAGCCATCACTACAGCCTTTATTTCTTAGTTTGGGGTAGTAACTACTTGTTGCTCTAATTCTGGAAACTGTAGAATTGTACAGGATTTGTGAGTTTTCTCCTGTAATTTAAAAATCCAGAAACATGGGACAAATGCTTGCTGGTAGAGGTGTGACGTGTCGGGTGCTTTCTGGGACTTCAGAGGATGATTCATTTGAGCTCTACTGACTGCTCTTTCCTTCTCTTACTGGGTGGGCACCAAGGACACTGTTATGGACGTGGAGGTATTGTAACCTTGATGCTTGATTACTTCAAATCAGTTATTACTGCTGGCTGACAGTTTCATATGTCTGAGGCAAAGGGATTTGGATGTGTCCAATTTATCTTAATCCATTTGTCAATCAGTTGATTCTGTAACCGCTCCTCCCGTAAGAGCAGCCCCATGGCTGAAAGGAAATGGGGTAAGTAGAGTTGGAATGAACAGAGATTGGAAAGGTTTCCATTCTGCCTTTGTCCAGTGGATGAATCTCTTCTGTATAAGTATCAAAATACCTCAGTATTTCTGTGACACGTTCTTGCTTGTAAACCTCTTTCTTTTGGGGCCGTGGCTTGTCGAATGCCACAGACTCTTTTTAGGGAGTTTCTCAGTTGAAGCCCTCTAAATAGAGCCATTCCTGGGTACTGAATGTCCCACAGGGCTATTTTTGCCATGCAGTTCAAATAAAAAATCAAATAGGCAATGTGGAAGGAAACGTGAGTAGTACAGGAGAAACTCATTATAAACAACAAAAAAGAAAGTTTTTAATTGAACAAGTAGTGATAGGTGTTGCTACACATTCTTATCATAATGTGCTTTGAGTTCTTCTATCTATTTCTTCAGTGCTTTAATTTCATTTAAGTCTAGAAGCCCAAACTGTGGTTGAGGCTGTTTTGCTAGTATGGTATGAACTTAGTGAATGAAAATACCTTTTTGAAGGGATCAAAATTTACAGTCTGATTTAGATTTTAGATATCTTCATGCATAAAGTATGTTGTGAGTATACTTTCATTGTAGAAAGAGTGCTTGATTTTAAATTTGTTGATGATTAAATTCTGGAATTAAAAATGGATTGAAGATGCTGTTTTAATTGGTAAAAAGATACTTTAAAACTTGGCAGTTTATTTTACAGTTTATATTTTTGGTGCCCTCCCGAGTAATGCAGGCTCGTGTATTACTCATCATCTCCTTTTTCTCCTGCAAAATGGTTCTCTCTCTCTCTCTCTCTTTCTCTTTTTAATAATAATACCCTGAAGTGTTTGAATTGAAGAGTCCCAAATAAAAATCTATTTTTGGGGTTTTGGGGAAGGAAGTTTTCCTGATGACTTGGATAACACTTAATTTGACTTTCTAGTGCCAAATCAGCTTTCAAGCTATTAGATACTGTTAAGGCAAAGAATATTCTGTGTTTTGTATAGTAATACAAGTCCCAAATGGTGGTAGATATTGAAGTCACCACTCTTGGCCCAACTGTGGGAGTATTGGCATCTTTGAGAGATTCCAATTTTGGTTCTTATTTATGCTTGACATTTAATGTGCTTGACATTCTGATTATTTTACACCTACCTAATTTCTTTTAGCTCAAGGGATAATGACAATATTTTAAACAGCTGTGAAGTGTAGCTGTACATTTTTAAGCAGGTGCCACACTACAAGTGGAAGGAAAAAGTCCCTAAACTATTTCCAGAATCACTGGGTTTGTGTTGTGTAGCTCAGGATCAGCTGGAGTTGTTTGTCAGCTTGTTCAGCTGTGCAACTGGGTTATCTGTTGTTGCCAGGAAGATGAAGCCTTACTAATATTTCATATCCTTTTATTTACAAATATATATGCCTGTGTGTATATTAATGTACATCAAATACATGATGCTGGAGTGTATGCTTACATCGTGCCCTTTCTGATCTAGGGGTGAGGCATTATAGCGATAGATTTCTGTGTAGCTACTGAGGACTTGCCTTTTCCAAAAGTTTGAAATAATTTATTGGAAGTATAGGTTGTGTGAAGTCTTTTCTCTCCCACTGTAAGTTGATTTTATTAACCATCTTCAGTTATATTCCCATGTAAATATGTGGTTCCCTGAGGCGATGTAACATTTTAGGCTTCTTCAAAAAGTGTAAAATGGACATCAGAGAGGGGAGGTGGCAGGAAAATGGTGGGAAGACCACACTCTTCAGAGAAGTACAGGTGTGGGTCACCAATTCTGGGTGACCCACACTTGTTTCCACCTTCTGGAAACTTTGTGTAGTCTTTAACTACTGTAATTCTGATTAAGTCGACTGCATGAAAAGTGATGAAGAAATGTTTAAATGCTCTATTTTCCAGACCCATATGGGTGTTTTAAGTGCTTACCCAGTCCTCATAAAACAATTTTCATGCCCCAGGAAGGGGTCATGATACACCACTGACTCAATGCTTTATAGGAACAATTTAAAAAAAAACCCAAATCTGTATCTATCTTTATTTCACAATCTTGCCACCTGGTGGTATACTCAGGCAATAAAGCTTGGTTAGAAACCTTGTCTAAGTTGCTTTACTTCAGTAGGTAAGATCTTAAGTGCAGCATTTAGGAGTGGTTTGTAAGTAGTTCTGTAGGGTGCAAGTTCAGTGTGTCCTTCCTTTGTTGTGTCAGTGTCCTATGTTAGGTGCAGCATAAGGTCACCCTTGTCTTCGCATGAAGTGTATCTGTTTTCCTTGCCACTGTGATTTCCACAGACAGAAGGGAAGAGAAAGTCTAGAAATACTTACTGAGTGGTCCTGGAACACTGAGTCAATGTCCACAATAAATTTGGGATAGAGTTTATAGAGGAATGCTCTTCATGGCCTGAAATTCCCAGATAGAATCATGCCAACTGAATTTACTGATGTTATGCTTAAAACCCTTGAGGAATGCAGGTAGAACAAAACAGGTAGAGCAAATCCAAGCAATATGCAAGTTAAATATATATGGGAAATTTAAACTTTCATTTGGGCATGGAGTGGAGACTGAATAAAGTCAGTGATGTGCAAGACCTGTCATCTTAGGAAAATCTTAGCGACAGGAGCATCAGGGAAGGTCTCTCCTTTATGTTAACCCAAGATGAAGCAGGTCTGTGCTTACCGGTGCCTGTGTGGGTAAACCCTCACATATGTGACAAAAGGTGTTTTCATTAAGTGTTCAAAGGGCATTAAACAAGCTAGATTTTGCAGTTAAATTCAAGCACGATTTGCTAAGGTATGATGAACTCATTAATTGGAACTTTTAAGTCAGAAGCAGATGTTTTCTCTAAGAACATTGTCTCTGCCTGGGCTATTGTGTTGGTGTTTGGCACAGGACTGAGTTAAATTCTGAGACTTGTACCACCTCAAGTGTTCAAAGAGTTGTTCCCTGATAATACAAAAACTTTATTTCTTTTTATGCATCTTTATAGTATAGTGTTGGTGCCTTCACACATGGAACACTTGCTCCAGCAGGACCTCTCTTCCTTGCAGAACTGTTTCCTGGGATTTCAGTATAGCTTCTTTGAACATCTACTGTGAAACAAGTCAGAATGTCATTTGTTCATTACATAATGATGACATCAGAACAGAAGCCCTGCCAGGTGTACTTTGGGACCACTGCTCTAGTAGCAGACAGCCTGTCATCCTCTGCAGTGACTCTCCTGTATGATCCTATGCAGCACAAACAAATCTGTGTTCTGCATTTCCTCTCCTCCTGCCCTCTTTAAATGGAGGCAGAGCAGCAGATACCAAAGCCAACACAGTGAGCACTGTCCACGTTCTTTGCTGTCTGCCCTCTCATTCATACGTGTTCCTCAGCCTCAGAGTTCCCCTTCCACTTTCAGCCCTTTGTCCTCACCCTCTTGGTTAATGTTCAGTATTTGTCCTGTTAGTATTGAATATTAATCAAGCTGAGTAGCTGTTCTGGCTCAGCTTCACAGCTTGAGATGCTGAAGGTTTAGGCTTATTTTATTCAAGGTGAAGGGAATTACAACCAGTTGTAAGCCTCCAAAGGACTGAGTGCATTAAAAAGAGCATTTATTTACATACATGAGAGAGGCTGGAGAGCTACAGTGATGATAAATGGATGAGGGAGAGGTGGGACTGAGACTCGTAGTTTAAAGCTATTAATGTAGATCTTTTGGCTAGACCTTTTTACTCACACTATTTTACAGCAAAATGTAACTGTTTATGACACTAGATGTTTGCTCTTGGATCCTTTCTCCTGTGGGATATTCTTTAGATCAATCTTCATTTGTTCTGTTAATGTGCTTAATACTGTGGGGCTTGTCAAGTCTAATAATATATTTTCCATCTTCCAGTTTTGAAATCAAGATTGATTAACCAACACGAGAAGAGCTGGCTGGTTATGTGACTTGGACCCCTGTTTATGAAGCAGTCATTAATTCTTACAGGACACCAGCACTGTAAGTGGTTTTTAATTTTTTTTTTCTCCTTTTTCCCCTCAAAATTTATCTCAGCTGTTGTTACTTAGTAGAAATCCTGGAAAATAGAAAACTCCTGAGGGATTCAACTCACTGATAAATAAGTTCTTGATTTTTTGCTTAGCAATACCACCAAAAGAAACACAAGTGCTCTGTTTGCTTTACCATACTACTAATCAGAGATTTCTTCTATATAACAATGCTACATAGGGCTTCACATAATTTAAAGATAACTTCCCTTATTTTGAAAGGCCAGTCTGCTTTCTCTTTTCATTGCACTGTATAATGCAGGGGTCTAGTGGTGGTGACAAATGTGTATTCTAGACGGCATGCAGGACAGATTTTGCAATAGCAAATGCTGAAACTCCAGGGCAGAGACTGTAAAGTAAATAGAGGGGAGAGATTGTGGGGTGGCTTAATGACACCTACACAAGCAGGTAGCTCTAGCAGAACTCAAGATTTTCCCCTACCCCCCCAAGATTTTGCACTAAATAATGCTTTCTCTTTTCTTGATTTACCCAGTCTCAGCCTTACAGTCTGTAACCCAAGCATGGCAATGTATAAATGAAAGTTCCAGCACTAACATTACATGGCTTGACTATTTTGGTTTTTAATATCTTGAGCTTTTATAAGCCAAGACTTAAACAGTTAAATACAGGAGAAGTGCTGATAAGTATGTCTTCATGCTGTATGTGGCATGAGTCTTACCTTTTCCAGTACCATGAAAATATTCTGCCTTACCATAGAATCATAGAGTATACTGAGTTGGAAGGAACCCATAAGGACCAAGTACCAGTGACAAGACTTTGATTTCCACAGTTAGGTGGTGGGATTCTTTGGTTTACTTTTCATTGTTAAATTTTGAAAGCAATACATTGACATGGTGTTCCACTTTGACTGGCAGGAGTCCTCGTATGGTTATTTCAAGCAGTTCTTCTGTTATAGCTGCACCAGAGTTCAGGCAGCTTGGATTGGCTGAGTGTTATAACCACGTTAAAATCAAGTTGCCCAACTTGCTCTGAATGTATGAAAATTATGTTATTTTTTAAGTGAAAGGAAAAAGCTGTCGTTTATTCTGTGTTTTCTGTAGAATAGTAAGTGGTTCTGGTCACTTGTAGGTGATGATATAATATCCAATCTGTATTTTCATTTTTCAACTCTCTTTTTACTGACAGGTCATTAAGCAAGAAAGGAAAATTAGGTATACTATTCAAACAATTATAGAAAGAGGGGAAATGGCACTTACTGCCTACTAATTAAATCTTGGACATGTGAAATAGTAGAACCTATAAAGATGAGTTAATAAGTATTTACTCTTCGAGTTTTGTGAAGTGAGGTATAAGATTACTTTTGATTTTTATGATTGCAAGAAGATGTTTGAGTAATTTTTTTTTATCACAGTAATAAATACATTCCCAGTATGGTAATGAGATGGCTTAGCATGTTATTAGGAAAGAAAAAGCATCACACTTGCTTTTTTAACAAGTAAATTTGGGAAAACAAATCATAAGAGTACTCTTACACATTTGTGTGTTCCTGCTCGTAGAACCCTTCCTCTACTATGACAAGTGCAAAAGCAAGCAGACCTAAAGCTTGATATGACAGTTAGAAAGAACTAAGTAACAGCTGCACAGATAAAATGCCTCTGCAAGTTTTCTGTGAGTGCCCAAGGAAGGTCGGCCTAGCACATAGCTTCACGTTCTGTCGAGCTGCTATGAAGAGCACACAAACTAGGTTTAGATTATTTGCTTTTATAAGTTGTGGTAAATCCAGAAAGTAACTGCTGTGTTTTGATGTTTATAAAAAGCACTGTACTATACTAAATGGGACTTGCACACTTTAAACATTATATTCTGAATACACTAATGTGAATTAAAATTATTGAAGGATGTGCTCTCTATCACTCAATTTCTAGATGAATTTCCCCTAGGGTGCCAAGTTTGCCTATGGTTCTCTCCTACATGCAAATGTTTGGTAGTCTCTCTGATTTAAAAGCAGTCTAACTTAGGCCAAATTGTTCTACTACTTATATTTTTTTGATATAGAGAAAAATGAAAACATGGTCACAATGGCTGTGCACATGAGTTGATTGGTGGTACTCCTTACTGACATCAGTCTTTGGCTGCAGGAGTTTGGCAGTGTTGCTTTAATGAAAGTTTTACTGGGTGCTATAAGCTGTGCAGACCAAATATTGTGCTTGTCTTTTATAATAGTAGAGATTCAAGCTTTTTTTTTTTCTCCCTTTATTTTTTTCTCCCCAAAAACCCTCATTAAAGAAGTAGTCTATAATCTATTTGTCAGACATTTAAATGTCTGTAAGACTGAAGAGCTAAGACAGACTTACTGGAGAGGGAACTTAGTCATTCAGCTATTAAAACAAAACAAAAAAAGCCTCTTCAACATTTTTGTACTTTTTTGCAAAGAAATAGGAAGAGTTTCAAATACCATAATTTTCTCTCTTTCTTGGTATAATGCAGTTTTAATTTCTGTTGTGGAAGGCAAGCTGCCAGGCACAATCACTCAACTTATTATGCCTGTAAAAATAAAAGTAAAAAATTGTAAAATCCCCCCAAAACCTTCCTAGAGACTTCCATATCTTGAGCTCCTCAGACACTGTTTTAGAAAGATACCATGTGTGAGGAGTGGAAAGCAGTTTTCTTGTCGGTGTCTGCCTGCCCTTGGAACCAGAGCTGAGGTTGTGGTTACAGATGTTGCTTGTTTCCACTCATGTTCACAAGGTACCCAGTCTGCTTAGATGTGAGCACAAGCTTTAGGTAACTGTCAACAGGAGATGGGGCCTCTCTCTGGTGAGCCCTGACCCCATAAGGGTTTTTGCAGAGGTTACAGCAGCTGTTGTTCTCCTCCTAAAGATACTCCCACATGAAGTACTTTACAGTTTTGCTTTGTCATTCTTGAGATTTATCCAAGTTATCAAGGAAGATACTTTGGGCTGCAATGTTATTCCTGTACTACTTCAGAATTAAATGTTAGCTGTGACTGAGAATGAAGAGTCTGAAGAAATCGTTTCGTCTTGAGGGCCGCATGCAGCTAGGCCTGGGTCTCACTGGCCTGTATCTGCAGTGCCCTAGCAAAGCCACTGAATCTTCTGGCTCTGCAGATTGTCCTGATGGCCTCTGGCAAACTCTGATTGAGGAACATCCTCCCTCTACGTTGGAGGGAAATGGCTGTAACAGCCAAGTGTGGGATTGCTGGTCTCACTTGGTTGCAGTTCCTCAGCGCAGCTATGGTTGGGCACAAATTATACTCAGCTCACCCCAAATGACTGCTCGTATGTCAACAAAATTTGTTGCATAGGTTTGATGCCAGAGATGACGGGCCCATCCATCTATTTCTGTGTTACTTTTCCTGGGGTTGTTTCCTGTGTTTTGAAGGGGAAGAGGAGTATGTTCTGTTGTCGTGTTTGCTGTGTTAGCTGTTTGTATGTGAGTGTGATGTTAGTTATTCAGAAAAGTTGGGCAGAAGTAGACTACATCCATGCCTATAATTACCTGTACAGAAATCACTCTTTGCACAACTAAATTAAAAAATAGGAACATTTGTGAATATATCTGAACTCTTCCCTCTTTGAAAATCAAACTTCCTTTAATTAAATAATCTTTAGTGACATTTTGTGATCATACAGTTACCACTGCATTTCAGTTTTGTGTGATTTCTGGAGGTCAGCAGTGGTAATGTTACAACATGAGTCTATTCAGTGAGAGGGTAACAGCAGACAATATATCTAGTTCTTGCCTGGGACTTCTCATCAGTAAATCCTGATGTGCATTAGAAAAAGTATGGGTTGTTATCATATTGTTCTGATGGCAACTGTGGTCCTGAGAGGTTATCCAACATCCTGGTGCAAACCTGGTTTTGTGTGTTTTGTTGTATCAGAATAGTAACAACACAGTATAGGGACTCTTCTGAGCAATATAATAAAATACAGTGTGAAAATTAAACAAACAAACAAAAAACCAAACAAACCCAAAAACCCCCACAAAAAGTTAAGTGGCATTTTAAAGGAATAAAATTAAGGTATTTTTTTTGTTGGGTGTTTTTCTGTTTGTTTTGAAACAAAAAAAATTGAATGAATTTCTGCTCAATTTTGTCATGTGGTGTTCAAATTGTTAATTGGATTTGAAGGTGTTAAACGTGGAGTTTATATGTTATGTCAGTTTTTCTCTTATTATTGGCTGTTACCTTGGAGTTGAAATATTTCTCATCTGTCTTGGTGTGAATTAGTTGCTAAAAAATCTGAGAAGCCATCAGTGCAAGTACCTGATTCTCCTTTCAGAGCTGCATGTGTGCCGTTTTTGTCTGGTAAAGGGTACAGGGGGTTAGGGAGGTGGTTGTGCTCCCACGGGGCTTTAGGAGATAGAGTGAGGTTAGGAGGAGTAAGGTGAGACTTCAGTAAATACTCAAGTGCCTGGAGAAAATGGGACCCATCACTCAGTAGCTGTCATTCCTGCCTCTGAGTGCAAACCATGGCCTGGCCCTAGTCTGCCTTCTGTGCGGCTGCAGCGTAGTTCTTGGCATGTTGGGGAAATTAAATTTCATGGATTTTTTTATAGGTTGGGACACAAATGAAATACTTCATTTTTTTAAAAAAATCACATTTTAATACTGTATTACTGATGTAATGACTGTGTTTTTCCTTATTACTTTTGATACACACTTTTCTGACTTAAAATATTTTTCAAATATATTATTAAAATATCAAAATTTTACAGAAATAATTTATTCTAATAAAATTTTTTTATAACTAAAATATTGTCTTTTTACACATCAAGGATGGCCTTAATTTTGTCTCTGCTCTGTATGTTTGGATTTGGTTTGCTGTCAGCAGAACAGCTGCTCTGGAGGTTGGTGTCTGACCCAGCAGTGAGTTGTGTGTGCTGAGGCCTGTGTGTGGTGCCTGCCTCAGGAATCCCCACAGAGAGCACTCGTTCCCTGCCTGTCTCCCTGCGGCCTGGCGGCAGCCTCGCCACTCCGTCCTCCTCTGAGGAACGGCAACGTGCTCCGGATTGTAGCTGCAGATCCCAGATTTCTGCTCACTTTGAAGCAGCCCTTGACAGTACCAATAAATTCCTTGCAGTCCATGAACTCCATGGATGTGAAATTTGTGTCTGCTATTTGGTGTAGCGTATGGGTTTGTTTCTGGGCAGGCTCCTTTATGGTACAGATTTGTAGGTACATTACTGGTCTCATACTGGTTTCTGTCTCTACCTAGAGCTCTAGGAGCCCAGATTGATGCTTTTCTCCTAATACAAAACCCACAAACCTGTATTTCCTAAACGTGACACCGCAGAGTGCAATTCAAATGCTAATACGTAGAAACTCAATCTCACAAAGGAGATGCGTAACATTTGTCTTTATTCACTCTGTTTCTAAGGCTGTGTGCCAAATCTCACTTGACATACAGAGCATACTACATGGTGCAGTTTTACCCCTCAGAGGCAGAGAGAAACATTTCCTTTTTGCATAGTGTTTTGAGCCCATTAAAAAGTGAGGTTTCCTTGCCTGGCTCTGCTTCGCTGATCGCTTTCTCCCTGATTCTGTGTTAAATTTCCCCTTTTCAGGGAGGAACTGTGAGCTGAACATAGCCAACAGAGACTGGATTGTGTTTTTTTCCTGCTGTTTTTATTTTACCTCCTTCCTATGTGCTGGAAAGTCTCCTCAGTTACTCTGGTACTCTTCTCCCCTCCTTTTCAATTTGCCGTACAATTGTAAGTCCTTGCTGAATCACAGAATCACCAGGTTGGAAAAGAACATTAAGATCGAGTCCAACTGTCCCCATCCTCTACTCATCTGTTAAATACACTCAGAGGTGGGGACTCCACCCCTTCCCTGGGCAGCCTGTTCCATACCCCAACAGCTCTTCCAGTGAAGAACCTTCTAACATCTAATCTGAACCTGCCTGGTGCAGCTTGAGGCCATTTCCCCTTGTCCTATGACCTGTCAGTTGGGAGAAGAGACCGTCACCCACCTCTCTCCAACCTCCTCTAAGGTCATTCTAGGTATGGATAAGGTCTCATCGCAGCCTCCTATACTCCAGACTAAACACCCCCAGCTCCCTCAGCTGTTTCTCAAAAGATATGCTCTCCCACCCTGGTT
>VXBZ01009988.1:152484-411246 GCA_013399135.1 Heliornis fulica | reverse complement strand
CAGTCTGACTTCTAGTTGGTCTTTAGCCCTTCTTACTGTCTCTACATAATCTTACTTCATCCCTGTAGTCTTCCTGAGACACCTGCCCCTTCTTCCAAAGCTCATAGACTTTTTTGTTCCTTCTGATGTACACCTAGATCTAACCACACAGCCAAGCAGGTTTTCTTCCTTGTTGATGCCTTTTCCAGCACACAGGGCCAGCCAGTTCTTGTGCTGCCAGGAGTTCCTTCTTGAAGACCATCCAACCTTCTTGGGCTCCTTTGCCCCTAAGGGCTGTCTCCTATGGAACCTTATCAAGCAGCCTTCTTAACAGTCCTTCTGAACTTCCCTACGGAAGCCCAAGGTGACTGTTCTGCTAAGCCCCCTCCTTACTTCTCCTAGAACAAAGAATTCTATCAACTCATGACCGCTACGCCCCAGGTGTATCTCCAACCTTCATGTCTCCCACAGGCCCTCTCTGTTCACAGGTCCAGCAGGACACCTTCCCCAGTCTGCTCACTGACCAGTTGAGTCAGGAAGTTGTCTTCCAAACACTGCAGGAACCTGCTAGACAGTTTCCTCTCTGCCGTATTGTACTCCCAGGAGACATCTGGGCATCCCGAGATTTGGCCTAGCGATATTTAGGCAAAATACTGGTTCCTTTTTCCCCTAATTATTATTAGAATGTGTATTTTGCTCATGGATTCTTGTTTAGCTGCTTTACATTCAGACACTGTTTTGCTGGCTCTTACTTGTGGCTGTTCCCTTGGCTTCACTACCTTGTTACTCCTGTACCAGGAGAGCAGCTGCTCCTCCGTTAGCTTTGTTTGGTGCAGTCATCTCCTATCGCACTCCTGTCCGTCCTCCCCCAGGGCTCATCTAGGCCTGTAACATCAATGCCTTTCTCGAATGGTGCTCTGCAGACTTGTGTAATCCAGTGTGCTTCCTGCAGCCCTTCCCCAAGCCAGAGAGTCTTGCAGGAAAGCAGATGAAACTGGGGAAGGGTTTGCGGCCGGCACAAGGTGATGAGACATCTCTTGCCACCATCCCCTTGACATCCTGGCCCTGCTGGCAGTGGCAACCTGCGCCATGCCTATGGCTCAGCCCCAGCTGCAGGCTCCTCACACTCTTGTTCCTTACTTTCCTCTGTAGTATTCTGGAATCCAGGTTTGGAGTTTTTTGGATTCTCAGTCATTGACACTCTCTGTTTGGAGGGACTGAAGGACTTAGGGCTTGTTTTTGGTTTCTCAGTAATCTCTCTCTGCAGATGTCAGTGCTTCAGCACTGAGTGAAGTGATGATTCGCTTGTTATGTATGCAAGCAACACATGGTCTGCAGCCAGCTACTTAAACTCACAAAATATTTAAGAATATGTTTAAATGCAAGGTTTTACAGAAAATGCAAATTTATTTCTTACTACTTTTCATTTGATTCTCATGATAGATTTCTGGAGAGTGCTCTGAGGCTTTATTTTTTGGTGCTATCACTCCTTTGCCTTCATGCTTATGCTGATTTTCTTTCTTTGCCTGAGCCCCATAACACTTGGTATCAGTAGCTACAATTTCCTGCCACCTGTGGTGGAATATATTTCTTCATTATGAGCTTTTTTGCTGCTTCTTCAAGTTTTATTTTTGATTAGCTGCTATGAAATTTGCTTGTCCTGTGAAACTTTATCATGTGATAGATATGAAAATTGCTGCTTCTGGTTTCTGTTGGCCCAATACACTTAGTGCCAGCTTCTGGTATCAGTACTGAACTGGTCCTAGGTCTAATGCAGGAGAGTGTGCTGGAAGGTGGGTTTGTAGGGTTTGGTTTGATTTGGGGGGTGTGGTGGTTTGGATAGGGGTTTTTTTCCCTTCCCTTGAAGCAGAAGATCACTGAAAAGACCAAGGCTTAGTTCAGGGACTTACTTGAATCAGACTGGAAAAAGGAAAGTCACAACTACTTATTCTGAGTTTGGTGAACATTTTCTTAATGTCCTTTGCAGCAACTTGACAACTCTAATTTGGATGCTATTGCATTTTTAAGGTCCTCCTTAAAAATGAGAAAGTAAGCAGAGGTTTACCACTCTGAATTGAGTCTTCATGGAATTGATGTAGTGTGTATCCTTCTGCTCGGATCAGAAGAGAACTGTTCATTATACCTGCTGCTGGCTTTATAAATGCAAATATGTACCTTGCTGCTGGCCATTAAATGGACTTTTCCATACTCAAAGAAAACCCCTCAACTTCTTATCACAGGAACAGCTGTCCAGTGCCTATCTGTAGCAGGTAGTTTCTTTAATCCCTCTGGAATCATCTGCAACAGGAAGAAAAACCACAGAAACGTTAGTGTGATAAAAAGCAGCATGTGTCTATACGAAGGCAAATGTAAATTGAACTGGATTGCCAGCATCAAAAAGGGGACTTGGCAACTGCAGATGTATAGCTTAAAAACTGTAGGAGGGAAGAGATGGTTTTGTTTCTCTGTTCTGAATTCTGCTGGAGCAGCTGGTGTGAGCTATGTACCAGAGATGGAGTCGTAGGTAAAACTGCTGCCGTCTGCCACACGGTAATTTATCTGGTATTTGCCAGTGAGGCTGCTGGGAAATTCACAGAATTCTTTTCTCTATTCCTTATTGATATTTTTACCTTTACTCTTTCTAATCAAGCCCCTGGGGTAAAATTGTGACTTGAGAGGCAATTAGGCTATGTTAGTCTTCATAAAGCCCCTTGCATTGGGCAGACAAAACCTGTTTATGAACAGTCCATGTCTCTACTGAAAACCTTGTAAGAATGACCTCGATGGGTCCCACCTGCCCCCACTTCTTCATTACTTTTGTTACCTTCTGGGTTGCCACCCTACTTGTGTGATCTGGGGCTGATTTACTTTTTTTTTTTTTTTTTTTGGGTGGGTGGGGAGTGGTCCTGTCTGGTGTTTTGGTTTGGGGTTGGTTGGTTGTCTGTTATTTCCCCCCCCACCTCCCTGCTGAGGAATTCTTCCTCTTTGCATCATGCCTCTGGGGAATGGGCACAAGTCTTGATGGAGTAGCATGATTCACCACTGTAAATGTCTCTGTCAGTCTCGCTTGAGATGCTGCACTGAAGTGGAAATTAAATCTGTGCCCATAGACAGAACTTTCAACAAATAAACTTTTTCTTTCACGAGCGCATGCATTCCCACTTGTCAGCACGCTTTATGGGTGAGGAGACATGAAAATGAAGCCCATACTTTGGAAGGTGGTGACATGAATGGTGGTGCTCAATCCTAGTGGTCTCATAAGCTTTCTTTCGAATCCTGTGAAGTAGTATTCCTGAAGTTAGGAAAGGCATGTAGTTCTACACAGTTTCTGACAAGGTCAGTGAATTTTAACTGGGGTTGCCTTGTGTGAACAGATAAACATGGCTCCTGGTTGTTGAAAAATATGGCAAATGGGCTGACAAGGAGATGGTTGAATTTGTGCAGCTTGTTCAGGACCTTAACAACAAGGTCTCCTTTCTGACTGGGAAAGAAAAGGAGGAGGAGAAAAAAAAACACCAAATGCCATCAAAGTAAAAAGCCAACAAAATTGGTTTAGTATTTTAGTATTAGTATAGGGATAACATATTGGGATTTGCAAAGGCTCAAGTAGAAAAGATTGCAATAGCAATCTTAAGAGATTATTAAGGGTCAGAGAATTTTCTGCCTTGCCTTCATGGAATTTGAATTATTTTTTATAAAGTATTCACTGGTAAAAAGAAAAAAAAAAGATACCCTGCAAACCTGAAATATATGATTTTATCTGAAAGAAAAACTGTCAGAAAATTCCCTGAGATAGTCATAAACATGTTGAAATTTGAGAGCAGAAGATGAACTCTGAAGCACAGGGGTGTGATTTGCACAGTGTTGCACATGGGTGTTGGTGTGCCTGTCCATACAACACACACTCTCATCACCAGCCAAGGTATAGTATGGCTTAAAACTTAAGCTTCAGTTGTTTTCCATCTGGAGGCTCATTTCAATCTTTTGGTTTCGCTGTAGATGTTTGGTCTCTTTTGAGGGTATTTCATATTTTTATAAACTTTGTTAATTCTGTAGTGAAATGTGAGTAAAACATAGGTATTTTCATACTAAAATTAAAAAAACATCACTGATATATTTATTTTTACTTTGCTTTCCCACATTGCTTATAAGATGCTCTCTCTTATGATGAGAGATTTTCAAGGTTTTGCAATGGTGGTTCAGTCCTTATCTGTTACAAGAAGTTGGGAACTGGTATGAATGATTCATTTTGAGCAGCTATTTTGGTGGTGCAAGCATCAGCTTAGATACGACTTTACATGAAGTGCATGGGAAAACGCTAGTTTATATACCTCCTCCACCGATCTATTTAAATGGAAGCCCATAAATTTGAACAGGAGACTGTCATTTGGATTTATTTGGAGAGAACATGCTTTAAAAATACAGTAAGGAAAAAAACAAGGAGCTTGGGAGTGGTGAATGGTGATCAGCTAACTGTGAAAGGGAGGAAATTCTGTGGGCAGCGTCAAAACTCACCCTTGGTTTTAAGCCACAGATGTTTGTGGTGCTTGAAGATAAAATGGTCTAAACCAGCTTAAATAAAACTAAAACTGCAGCAAAGCAAAGCAAAGATCTGTGTATGTGCTCAGGCATGGAAGCAGCTGCTCTCTAAAGTGGTTTGGGGTTGGGTTTGGGTTCTTTACTTATTTGGAAGGATGGAGAAGAAAGGGAGAGAACAGGTTTTTAGTTAAGTGTTCTTGAGGAAGGCTGGATGGGGTGGGATTTCTGGGGTAAAAGATAATCAGAGATGTTAACCTTCCCATCAGAGATGTTAGAATACTTATCTGGTTTTTGAAAAAATGGCAATCTTTCGCATTGGTTAACAGTCATGTTATTTTTATTGCTGTGGGTAGTAGCTTGAAGTTGCTTCTAATCTGTTCTGTGGTGTGTAAAATTCAATGTCATGAACACAACAAAATACTGCAATAATAATCAGAGCTATTTTTAATGTACAGATAAGAAACCATAAAACTATAATGATTTTTCCTCATATAAAATCAAAATAAGGTCAGATATTGAATGAAGTTTGCTGCATCTTTGAATGGATAGTGACTAAATTTAATGAAACTTCTGTTAACACTGGACATGGCTGCTCATTGATTACTGAGAAGTAACCCACATTTCTCAGTGCAGGAAAAAATCAGGTATAAAAGTACAATTTTAATAATAAGTTTATCTTTTTAATCCAAGCTGGGGCTAATGTTGTTTGAAGGGTTTAGATTTTATCTCTCTTAAATGCTATTTGTCTTGTTTGTTTATAGGCTGCAGATATAATTCAGTTCAGGTCAAAATCCCAGTGGAGTGGTTGAAGTGGTTCACTTGCTCAGTTTGACCAGTCAGTTATGAATATTCACTTTTTTGTGAGCAGATGGCAGTTCCAAGTGTGTGCAGAAATACTGCCATAAGTATTTCCTTTTGTACTTCTTATGTTCTAGTTCTTTTCACAGCTCCCCTTGCATTCAGGACATGTTTGTTGTACAAAATATGTGTTCTGACAAAATATTTAAAGGTGAGCAAAGAGAGAGAGTGCTCAGAGAAAGGAGTAGCGCTGTCTGCTTCATACTGTAAAAATGACCAATCCTCTTGGTGTGCTTCTTTGTTTTGAATGATGATGGATAACATGCAGCACATGAGTGAAAGAATATTTTAAATAAAAAATAAATTCCCATATCTTTTCTGCATTTTTTTTTCTTCTTACAATATTGGTATATTTGTTTTCTAATTAAAATTGCCATTAAAAAAAATGCTGGCCAGATTATTAAAAAAAAAAACAATAGAAGAGTAAATCCTCTGTTACCAGTGGAGCAGGATGGAAAAGGAAGGTGCAAAGACATTTTAACCAGATTTCAAGTCACATATCCTGACTTCCTACAGTTCAGGTAGGATTGCTGACACTCTGGGGTGTGGTGAGAGACAGTGCAGTGATTTGCTGAGGTTGGTCTTTCGCTTGGTGTTTAAAATTGAGAGTGGACAGGTATTGGGGTTTGCTATATGGAAGGCAGGAGCTGGTCTTAAGGAAGGTCAGCTTTGTTTTTACATATTAGATCCCAGCTGCAGGTTGTGGTTATCACTTGCTGTAACCTGAGCTGCCCATGCATAAATAATATATTGCTGTAAGAGAGAGCTTTCTCTTTAATAATGCTTTCCTGAAGTTCTAAGTCAATGTTTTAACTCACAGTATTTATAGAAGTTCGTTAAACATCGCACCCGTTGATTCCCCATCAAACTGAGGGTACCTGACCAAAGCAACCTCATCTGAGGAGAAAGGGCTCTGCCATGAGACCTCAGAAATTCTGACTCTCAAGTATATTTGCTGATAATTTTCTGCCATTTTTTTACCTCTAATTAGATTGTTAGATGAATTTACAAGGTCCTGTTGTAAAAGCAGTATGAAGTCTTTGGCGTGGGAGTTGTGTTGTCTATCAAAATTCAGACATTATCAACCACAGTGCCATTTGTAGATTTCAAATAATCTGTCATTCCAGGAGGATTTAACAGTTTTTTCCAACAGATCTTTAAAATTTCATTTTTGTGCTTTCTGTCCTTTTCTAAAGTAGTCCTTTAACTCATATTCAAAAGTAAAAGGAACTTCTAGAAGCAATTCTTAATACATGATGCAAACTGTCTGAGTGGCAGAGCTCCTGTAGCAAAAGGAGCTCTATCTTTATTGCACCTGAGTTGAAAGAGCAAAAGGTCAAAAATCTCCTAATTTGTGTTTGAAATCCATGTGTCAGCATAGTGCATTTCAGAAGGGCTGTTGGGACTCCAGAAAATCGTGTTTCTCTTTTGATTTTAGTTTTATATCTGGAAAGGATTAGTGGGTGTTAATTTCAGCTAATGGTCAAAAGGTAAAATAGAAAATATTTTTAGAATGCTTATCGGAAAAGATACACGCTCAGAGGAATGTGGTATAGGAATTATTTATATAGATTCATTACATTTTGGCAAATTTCTGTCTACTGTGCTAAATTTCCATGGTTTATTTCCTGTTAGTTGGTTAGTGCAATATAATTTGTGACCTTTTTCCCTACCAAGAAGATACCTTACATAGCAGAGTATAATCTAAACAAGAATAGCAATTCCTAGAAAGCAGTATTTAACAATTTATTTGTTCTGCCTCTCCATCACCTATTATTTTTCCAGAGTTACTGTCTGTTGATAGCAGCCTTCCAAGATGATGGATTTATTTCATTATTTAGAAATTTGGGCAGGCTGCTACTCAGTCTCCTATTTTTACAATATGAGTGTACAATGTATAGTATCCTTTAATTCAGTATAAACCAATTTAACCTCAAACAACCCAAACTCAAATCCAGGAGAAGCTTTAAATACTCATCCATCTTTTTTCTGCCCTTCTCTTGGAATAGCTCTTATGTTCCTCCTGACATCTGAGAGTCCTTTGCCTCTCATCTCTTCAGCAGCAGAGCAGAATTCACAGAGAGGTTACGGTGCCTGCCTGTGACATCAACCCAAAATGAAAGCCAAAACCTTTAGTAGCCACAATGAGTTGGTCACAACACGACTGTGGTGACAGATGTCAAGGTCTTGCTTTGACTAGACGGGAGGATCCGCCCAACGTAAGGAGCATCATTACAGGTACTGCTGTGCTAGACAGAGAGAGTCTGCTGCAATGAGTTAATTTACTCTGAGGAAAACAGCCACATCACCTCCAGTCCTCTTGACTGCTACTCCTGACAGTGTAATTGCTTACCTGCTACTTAACCCCTTAAACACCAGTGTGACATTTCTGTGGCTTTTGGGAAGCTGTTCCACTATCGCTGATGTTAGTGTAGCAATTTTAAAATACGATTTAGTGAACCTTTTTAATAGGTTTGCAGTCATCCTGAAGGCATGGTAGATTTTGCAACCTGACCTGTTTTGGGTTTGGTTTTTTGTTTGTTTTGTTCTCTTGTATTTAGGTGTTGTGTTTGGAAAAAAATATAAACAACCCCCCCAAAAACCAAACAAAACCCCAAACCCCAATCATCTGATCCAAATAATGCTTGTAAATATATGGTACAGAAGGTACTGAGGGGAACATGTTAACAGCTGGGACCATGTAACTTCTTTAGTAGTTAAGACTCCCCCAATAGAGACTGTATTTGCTAAAAATACTAGTTAAAAGCTGTGAGAAGTAACTAGAAAGAGAGGCTATACCTTCTGGTATGTGCAAGTATAGAGTTTCCTGAGCAGAAATGACTTATGTTTGATTTTGTGCAGAAATGTGCACCCCATATAGATTTTCTCCAACAGGAGAGCTCCAGTTGACTTTAATAGCTTGAAATTAGAGAAACTCTGCAGTCGCTGAGGAACTGTTATTGATGGAGTAATTGCATTCTTGTGGAAGGTAGTTATTTACCTTGTGCAATGTCATGTTTGGGAGGTTTGGTGGGGTTGATGTGGGCTGCAGTTCCATCACAACTTCAGCTGATTGTAAAACTGGATATTGGCTTTTCTGGTTTCATCATGGCTTGAAATTGTGGTCCCAGTCCTGCCTAGTCCTAGCTTTTGTGTTCATCTTTGAGCTCATCTGAGTCCAACTTAGGCTGCAGGGCAGCCACAGCTCCGGGGCAGGAGGAGCTGATGAATCACATAAAGCTGACACCAGGCTGAAGGAGAAGTATTTATATAACAGAGGCTACTTGAAGTTTCATTCCTTGATAGCTGTCTGTCCGAACTTCTTCAGAACAGAGGTTGGTAGCTGATTTTCATAAAAGAACTACTGAGGTAGTAGATGTGCCCCTCTCTTTCCAGGGACAGCAAACATACCATAAAATCACATGTAACTTTAGCATTCAGTTTAATACCCTATGGATGTTCTCTGGCTAATGCACTTTCAGCCACATTTGCTTGAAAAGGAAATGCCTTAGTTCCTCAGAAGTCGTTATTACAGAAAGCAAAATCAAAACTTGTGTGTCTTTGTGACCTTAAATTTGCATTTGAGATGTTGCATCAGTTAGCTTCCAATCAAGATTTTCTTATTTCCTGCAGATGATTTGCTACCAGCATCATTTCTTTTGGGCAGTGATAACGTTCTGTAGTTAAGATCCATGAAATGTTTTGTTGGCACAAGTATAAAATCCCATTTGCTTTTCCCTATCACCTTTCTTGCATTTAACCCTACAGTGGGTTGGCTAGGGAAGGGAAAAAGAGTGGAAATATACTTTTAATGGAGCTTAGTGAAGATACTGTTCTCTGAAATGTCTCTTCCTGGCATCAAGCTCCAGTGGTCAAGCCCAGGAAGCAGGGAGAGCCTGTATCCGCAGGGGACATGTGGCAGTGTAAGGAACCTGTGGAGCACGTATCCAAGCAGACAAATAAACCAAGAATTCATGCAGTTTCTCTCTCATTAGATTGTTCTTTCATAACGGAGTAGTGTGGCTTTTGTAAAGACATTTATGTGGGTGATGAGGTTTGTCACTTAGCAGTGAGAAACCTGAGTGTCCACAAACTTGAGGAGCATGGGGAAATACACAGCTCTAGGTGCAACAGTAGTGCAGAGGTTAACTTTGTGATCCTTACCGTGCCTCATCTAATATGATAATTACTTTTGGCACCTTTGTGTCTAGGCCTAATTCATCTTGCAAAGATAAGGTAATTATTTACCACTTAACCTCATTCTTCATGTGCCAGATAACACAGTAGTAGATAAAAACTTAGACGTGCAAATTGGGAGCAAAGAAGGAAGACCAATTTCTTAGACTAAAACTGTATTTGAGCAATAAAATAGGATCAGAGGGAGATCCTACCTCAAACCAAGTTGTGCTCAGAGTCTTGCATTAGTATTTTTCCTCAGTAAACTGAGATTTGGTGTGGTGAAACGTGTACCAGTCTCTGGCAAACATTTGTGGATTTCCAAAGAGGACATGGTTCAGGCAGTATTGCTCTAGCATTACTGCCATTTTATGGTAGGCTCTATAAAGTTGCATGTGCCTGGTTAATTTTTAGTTTTGAACTATTGCTCAGACACACGTTGTGCAAATATGCCTTGGTCCAGGCTAAAAAAAAAAGAATATTCCAAACCTGTGGGAGCTTTTAGAGTATTTGAAATGGGAATGGCCTAATAATTTATCTTGAGATGAATATTTAAGAATTCCAAAAGTGAAAGAGGCTGTAATTGCTACTTGGCATCTGGAGAGGAGATCTGTGAAGTGCAATCCGTAGCCGAGTTCAAGCTTTCTCCATTAAGTCACACGGGTGTGAGTTATGTTTACAGTTGAATAATTGTTTATATGTAAATAAAGCTATTGCCGCTTGCTATCCCTCTGTAAGGACAGTTTTAGCTTAATTATGTAGAAGAGGGATGTGTGGGGATCTGGAGAACGTTCATCCTGTGATTCATGTGAAATTTGCTTCCTGTGTGTTTGCTACTTGCCACACTTAATTGAGTGTTTGGGGTTTTTGGTTTGGTTGGCGTTTTTCTTTCTGCACAGAAGGACGTGCATTCTTTTTTTCTGGTGTTAATTTAGTAGCTGACATTTTGAATCTTTCTGGAGAATTGAAGAAGGGTGAACTGTACCTTCTTTTTGTCTCTCTGGACAGGCCAGTGGGCAGATATACTACTGTCCTATCTCGCTGTGGATGTTTGGACAACTGTAGAATCAGCTTAGAGTTAATCATGTTGTGGCTTTCTTATGGTGTGATAGAATAAAAATCATGAATTAATCGCTTCAGCAGACCTTCACTCCTCTTAGAGCAAAGTTTCACTATACTGTAAATGCTTGGTATTATGTCAGTTCCCTAGAAGTAGTCATTATCACCTACACACTTGGTGTCAAGTGCTGCTTTCTAAAGAGATTAGTACCTTTTCCTCCTCCTCCTCCTCCTCCACGCTTGCTCAGCTAAGTAAGTAGAAGAAAATCCAAATTACTGCAACCATACAGGATGGAAGACAGAAAATAATGCCCCCAATTTGGCTGCTGTTTCAAGGAGAGAAAGGAGATACATGGCTTTATTCCCCTTCACTAGAGCTTTTATGCTGACCTAATTTCACCTGACGTCAGTAGGTTTGGCTGGCAGGTCAGAGTGGCGCGGGCGAAGCCTTGCACACCCTCTCTGTGCACTCCAGGGTGCTAATGAAGGAAATGGGTGTTGAGAGCTACACACCGTGGAAGAGAACACAGGTATTTGCTTTCTTATAGCAGGGAAGGGAAGCAAAATGGCAGCCAAAGTAACAGTAAAACCACATCCAATGCAGAGGGGACCCTGAACCACAAAACACGTTTTTCTTTGTAACTTCTGTAATACACTTTTGCCCGAGAGAAGATTTGGCTAATTGGGCTCTATCAGTTCTTTGCCAGTCACCTGGCAACAGCTGCTCACACCTCTCTTGTAAGAGCATGAATTTGTTGTCTTGTATAGGGAAGGACTGACACAGAAGAGAACAGTGCAGAGATTAACTGGGGGTGGGGAGAAGGCACAGAAGCACTGTCCACTTTTTTCCACAGTTGCCATCCCATTCTCTCTGACACTACCTGTGTGCCCAAGGAGGAGACCCAGAAGAAGGAAGAAAGCACATTATCACGAAGGGAAAAGTTAATAGAAACGTCCCAAGCAGCACATGCTGGTGCTGGCGGTGCCTGCTGTTGTAGAGCAAAGAATAGCAGCGTTCCCTGATTACACTGCATTCCTGAAGGTGAGACAGAGGCACTAGAGCAAGCTGTTGGGAAATAGGAAACTGCCACTGTGGAAAGGTGGGGGGCGAGGCATTTTCTTCCTCACCTTACTGTTTTTTGAATTCCCAAGCATGCTAGCTAAGCACACCATCAGGATGTCTCTTGAAATCTGCACTGAAACGTCTCTAAATGCTTCTGTGTTTTCTTTCTTTGCTTTTAGCATTCCCCTGAAACAAATGGCTGAGATGAGAATTCCTTGCTTCCATCTCTTTCTGCCCTTAAGCAGATTCCTACAGCCCGAAGCATGAGATTTCATATTTGGATAGTCAACTTAATAGCCAAAAGGCTGTGTACCTTAGACTGCAAGGTACAAGTTCTGTGTGTTGATGGAATTTTCTTTTCAAAACGTTTAATAGGTCTGTTCAGCCCATCCTCTCTGGAGGAGTTTTATGTTTTTGGAGCAGAGGTTTCTGAACTGTGGTACTAACGTCACTAGTGGTACACTTCAAAGTGGTGTGCAGAAATGGCAGCTCCCAATTCTGTCTGCACAAATTAAATGCCTTTCTGCAGGCTGTTCCTCTGCTTGGTGGATTGGCCTGGTTTGCTGCTGTTACATGGGAGCCGCTTTCCCTGTGACTGGATAGCTGTGTGCTGCGCTGTCACCCTGAGCAGGACCTTGTTAGGAAGAAGGCTGAGAGTTCTTGGTCATGGGCAGCATCTCTGTGCCCATGAGTGAACCTGTGCAGTCTGACAGTGGGCAGAAATAAGGGCATTGCAGTGGGATTTGGGTTTTGTGGAGCACGTTGGGAAACAGTTCGAGAGGTGCAGAGGGTGAGGTCCTACTGCCAGTGTTACAGCAGAAGTAAAATAAGTTGGAAATCCCTTCCCTCCAGAAAGCTGGGGGTTGTTAGTGTCATTAAGATTTTTCATATTTAAATAGTGAGAACACAGATAAACTCCTCAGATAGGTGCTTGTCACTAGGAGCTCATTTAAGAGAAACAGAACTGGAATAAAGTGATAGTAGAAGCAAGCCAGTAATACTGGCGGGTTTTATGGAGTTTTAGAAACACTGGATGTGTAGGGATTTGAGGAGCTGTTCTTGATGCTGCTCAATACATAGAAAAGCTTTACATTCACTTAACACAACAAAAGTTTGTGTCTGAAGAGGTTTTTTGTTTTGTGTTGTGGTGTTAGGAGACCATAGTTGAAATCCGGGTGTTTAAAATTCAATTTTATATCTGAAGAGATCTGGAAATGGAGTTAATAGGGGTCATTTTGACACACGGGGCAAACAATATAGGATGTGGGAGGTAGGCAAGAAAAGTAGAAGCTGTTTCACAAGGACAGACATGATTTCTGGGCTAGCTGGGGCTGGAGTTCCTTCAGACCTCAGGTTCATGGTGACTTCCATGCTTGCTAAATTACTGTTTGGAGTATTGAATGTATGTTAGTTAAAAATTGGTATAAAGGCCCCTTGAACAGTTTTGAGGTTATTCCCATCCATGAAAATAAGGAAATGTTCAGTGTTTTTAAGAACTTGCTGAAAAATGTCTGTAGTCCTCTCAGCTTTGTGTGGTTATGTTTGGTGCAGTAGGAAGATGACTTTGTGCCTCTGGATTCTCCCTGCAGTGCATAATGTGCAATAAAATTACTCAGTGGTTTGGCTACTAAATATTTATTTTATATTTACACAGTAGATTATATCTGTCTCTGAAAGACTTTCAATACTGAAAGATTATCTGAGTATTTAGCAATCTTCTGTTTGTCCTCAGTGTACGTTTGGGAGATGATCTATTGTGTATATATAGTGGAAACGGACATGGTGAAACTATATCGCTTGGTCAAGGTTACAGGGAGGATTTGTGATGGATGTTGAAATTAAATCTAGATCTCCCTAGCCCTGAGCTAATACTGTTGCAGCAGGTTCACCCTCCTATCTAGAAATCTCTTCTTTCATCATAGGCTTGTTTGTGGCTTTGCCTAAGTCTACTGCAGACACAGGTTGTCTGTGATACCCAACTTGGAAAACTTGCATGGAAAGGTATTAAACGTGCAGCCCCTCTTGCCCCACCCCACACTGTTGACCAGTATGAATCCCTACATCTTTACCTGCTATGAAGAATATGGAGTTGTTATGCAAGAGTGAGCTTGGAAGAGTGTCAGTTAATGTTTTAGCTGGATGCAGAGGAAGCACTTTGAGATGGTATTTCAGAAAGGTATCTTTGGAGGTAGGTTCAGTGTGAGGAGTAGAACTGAGCTCAGAACTGAAGGTGTTGTCCTGACCACAGACCTTGGTGGCAGGCAGTTACTACTGAGAGGGGCCTTGGGATGGATGAGGACATGCCTGCATTGCTTTGAGGTAGAACTATCAAACCTAGTTTTGAGTATCTGGTTTGAATACTGGTAATAGAATTGGGGCAGGATGGAGTTCAGCACAAGCGGATTGCTTAGTACTTCACGCAAGTACTTTTCAGGATGATATAACTGAACATAAGCTGTGCTAACTTGCATTCTTTTATAGCTAAATATACATCTCTGTAGTCTGGTTGAGCTTGAGCTGATTGTGTGGTGATGGAGAGAGAGGCAGCATTTTATGTAAGGCATGTGTAGGAGATCTGAGAGAGATCTCCACGGGGATCATATTAGAGCTTATAAATGTGGAAATGGTTATTTACAGATGAAGTGGGGAGGGAGAGAGGAAGGGAGTAAAGACTGAATCTCACTGTTACCTTATCTCCAGGGAAGTGCTGAATATCATACTGTTTGCTCAGTGTATAAACCAAGATTGATGCCTGATTTCATTAGGTGCCTAATTTATAAAAGATTGGCTATTGGTTTGGAAATCATGAGTGAGATTAGTCAAAAGTCTCGATGCTTTATCATTTTAACAGCTGAGGTTTGAAGCCTTTTAAAAAAAAAAAACAAACCCAAACCCATGTGCACAGCCATTTTATAAAGATTTAGTGGTAGCTTTAAACTGTTTTGGACATACAAAAATTGCCACTGGACATACAAAACCCAGCATCACTTGATGTGCTGCTGGGTTTTGTATGTCCAGTGGCAATTTTTTTAGTTCCTGTTGCTCAAGGCTGAGTGGACAAGTACTGTGCAAGTCAGTAGTTGTGTTTTAATAGCGTTCCCTGGGTTGGTTCTGTAAGGGATAAGAAAGCTTCTTTCTCAGGCCACCACTTCCCTGTACTAGTTACACATCTCTTTGATTAAGATTGGAATTGCTAACTCTTCTCGTGCTGATTCTGCAAACACACGCTGCATGTTTGACTGATGTAATCCATGGCAATCACGTTCTCTATTCATATTGCCCAAATAAATCATATGTTTAAGTTTTCTCATGAAACAGGAGAAAGGAAACCAGATTCTCTTACAAGCGAGGTAATTTTGCTCTTTACAGACTGTGATTTCAGGATGTTTGTCCTTTGTTAGTGGTGATTATTATTTTTACCTTCAACAAAACACAGGATCCAAACCTTGTATAAATTAAATATCCTGGTTTAGATTCTTATTTTATTGCTGATTTGATTTGTCTGACGTGTGGTTTTCCACTGGATTCCATAAATACCGTATTGAAGTATTTCAGGTGGTTTCCAACGCTGTCCTCCATAAACTGTGGTCATCTCTTCATGTCTCTCTGTGAGGGCTCTGTCAACACAGTGTTGCAACTGAGAAAGAAGCAGAGCAGAACCAGCGGGGTGTGTGATGAGTAGGAAGAGGCAGGAATGATGCCTGTGCTTTGCCGTCTGGGAATGACAGTTACATTTGGATAGCATTGAGGGAATGGACACAACTGCTTACAGTGGGTTTGGGGATTTGGGGGTTTCTGGTTCGTTGGTGGGGTGAGGTTTGGGTTTTTTTTTCCCTTTTTTAGCAATATAATTTATTTTAAACATATAAAAATATGGTTAAGTTCCTTATTCACATTGTTTAATTCTGGTCTCTAGTTTTATTGCTCAGTTCCATAACACTAACTTTAAGTGATATGTGACAAAAGGAATTGCAAAAGTGTATAACTTAAATGTAAGCAGATTTTCTTTCCAGTTCATTGAGTTTTTTCATCAGTTGGTTTACAAAAACCTCCTTTCACATTCACTGAAATAATACACTCTGAAAGAAATGAACTTATTCTGAGTCTTAATTATTTCTGTGCAATTATATTTAATTTATTTCTAGATTAGACTGTGAGAAAGTGAGTGATGCAAAATCAAGTTCAGTTTACAGATGTGTTCATTGTTTTTATAATCTTGTAGGGAGGAAGAAGAGGAAAGCAACCTGCCGCAAAGATGCTCTCACAAGTATTCTAGAGAGACATGGGAAACAGTTCTTTTCAGTTTGCTTAATTACAAATTATAGTTCTCATATCTGTACATTTTCTCTGAAAGCTATTCTGGACTATCTGGAGGGCTTTGCACTGCTGGTATCAGTGGCAAGACTTGAGATGACAGTATTGGGAGTGCCTACAAGTCTGATGTGGCCTTTCGCAGATGCACAGGACACTTACTTAGCTATCAAACAGCCTTGTGACAGCAGTTTTCTCTTAGGACTAATTCCTTCAGACAACTACAGATTTATTAAATTTAGGATTCTGTGTGTTTATTAGTTTGAGTAATAGGTCAGACCATGGAACATACTGTATAAAGCTGCTGCTTCTTCTTTCCCCAATTAAGCCTGCGAACGCACAGTCTGTTTTCTTCAGAGCAAATTAAATGGCTTTTTGGGAACTGAAGGTGGTGTTGCTTGCTTTGCTGAGTACAGTGAATGGAAGACGGATCAGGTTGCTGGAGAGTGACCTCTTGGGCAGCTCGAAAACAATTTAGAGCTCTTGAATGTGCAGGTTCAGTGGAGTCAGCTGAAACAGGACGACCAAATGCCTCAGCAAATGAGTGCAACCACTTCAGGTGGCACTGTGGACCTGCCACCACTGAGCATGCAAAGTGTTGTGTGTGATCATTAATTAAGGAGGACCCCAGGATTTTCATAAAACAGGAAGAATCAAAGGCTAACAGTTTATGTAAAATGTTTCTTTGAGGAATCATTGCCTTTATAGAAGGATGTTTAAGCCTATCATTTAGGTGTTTCTTTAGGGAATGAATTGCTTGAAAGTCTATGCTAGTATATATATTATCTCTGTGCTTTTTGGAAACCTGTGTTTGAGTCTCCTCTCCCTGTTCATATACAAAAAGTTTCACATCCAAAAATTCCATTATTTTGAAAGTGGAAAACATGGAATTCTGAGCTATGTTTTGTTATATATTTTATTATTTTATCTCTTTCACATATTATGATCTCCCATTGTTGTTTCTGAGATAGAATTAATGAAATGGCAGAAGGGAAAAAAAACCTCAGTGGGATTTAATTTTGCAAATGAAACGGTGAGGGTTCTCATCACTACTTTATCTAAATATAACGCTGTAAGCATCTCTGTGAATAAGATGATGTTTGGGAGCTACAGCAGCTCTCAGGAAACTTAATTTTCTTCTCCACAAATCGAAGTTAGGAGTATTAAATATAATTAATATGGACTATTTGTGTTTAACTGTTTTATGGTATGTAAGCACAGAACATTTAGATATCTTTAGTGAACTAAGTCAAAGACACGATGCAGGACTGCAAAATTTATTTTTATCTTCAAGGTCAACTAACATCTTTGAACACTGACATCAGTGTTCAAGGAATATAGGTCTTAATCCTAACCTTGAAGGTAATTGTGTGGTTTCACTGTATGCAATTGTTCTATACATACAAAGGTGTATTCCTTGCTTACCATCTTATTTTCCTTGATCTTTTGAAAGCAGTTCTGTATGTTTGTAGAGACTGTAATGTCTGACTGACAACAAAACAAGATGATTAACAGTGATATGCAGTTCACCTTCATAGGATGATGCTGTTTAAATAAAACAACTATTTGTATATAGACACTATTAAGGAATTCTTCCAAATATATGAATTTCTAAGAAGTAATTATATTTCAAATAGAATTTGAGTAGCAGCTGCTTATCTGATGATGCTGGACATTTTCAAAATTAAGCTGGAATGGCAGATAAATGATTAATGGCCTTAAGTTATCAGACTCTTAACAGACCAATCATAAACCACCTTGTAACAGCTTATAAAGAGGCAAAAAGAATAATGTTTTTCAGGCTTGGATTGCTTTACAGATTTCCCCCTCCTTCCTTTTTTCCTTTTCTGGAGTGATTTAAAGAAACTTTGCTTGATTCTTATTGGAAGCTTCCAGTGAGGCTTTTGTAGTAATTAATAGTGATTTAATTTAATAATTGTTTGCCTGTTCGTTGTATGTTTAGGGATATTTGGATGTTAGCATGTTTTTCACATATTCATCAGGTAAGAGCATACCCTCAGAGAACAAGTAGTTTGTGGCAAGCTCATGCAGGCAGAGGCTGTTGGGATTTTATCACTATGATCTGCAGTTTTATTACTGAACATTAAGACATCCAATAGATTTATTGGGAGCAGAAGCCTTGCAAAGAGATCATGCCTATGAATTAGCTCTGGAAGAATGTGATGGTGGTGTTAGTCAAGTAGATGGACAAATTCTGGCTGAGGCCTTGAGTTGTGGGCTCTTGAATTCACTTGCTGGTCCTAGGACATGTCCCTGTGGTCCCTGTCACTCTGAGAAGGGGAATTTGCCTGTGCTTATGATGAGAACTGACAAATGACCCACACTGAAATCTAACAGGTTGGTTTTTTTCTCCTGCCAAAATATATGCCCTGCTCTTTGTGCTTAAAACCTGGTAGTCAGTTTTCATCCACTGAAAACATTCTTAGTTTGTGAGCAACATTGGGGGTTTTGAGTGAAGAGTGGTGATTCTGCTGCTGAGTAAAGGTATTTAAAAATCTAGTCAAGAAATTATTCCAACTTCATAGTCTGTGTCTTGTCTGAATACTTGACAGTAGCCTTGGGGGGAGCAGAGGAGATACTACCATGCATTGGTTACCCATAAATCCCTTCTTGACCCATTTCTGACCAAACACAAGGATACATTTTTTATTTTTTTTTTAACTCTTTTCAAAGGAATAGAACTTTCTGATTAGTGAGGAATGTATCCATCTGCAGCACATGAATGCATGGATGTTTTTGGAGAAAGATTGTTACAATAATGCATAGTTTGAAGGATTATTTCACTTAGGAAAATACTAGGAAATATTTCCATGTAGTCACATTGCTGGTTTGACAGATGCCATTTCAGTCCTCACTCAAGTTCCTGTTCAGTTCTGCTTCGTGTTGCTACTTCATGAATAACATCTTTCAGGACATGTTGAAGACAATAACGTTTATACAGTAAGGTAGGCAAGATCAACAACTGGTGTGTTGAGAGCTTGTACATACATGCAGATATTCAGGAGTAAATTAACATCAGGATGTGCTTAGTCTGGAGTGGTCTGTTTCTTTAAAGCAATGCAAGAAAAACCATGAAGAGGCACACACAAGAGAATTGTGTTTGGATGTGGGATTATTCTAGTCCAGATTTAGTGGTGGGGTTTTTTCCTGCAGTATTGTTTTGGTTCACGTGTAGAATTCTGCACTAGATAGTCCCTTTATTCTAGAATAACATTTGTGTTTTGGAAAGCTCCCAAAGTCAGTTGCTTGAAAAAGTTCTGAAATTCTGGCAAAATGGTCACAACTGTTGTTTCACAGTCTGGAATTGGATTAAGAAATACGAATTCTGAGTTAGAATAGGAGTGTATTTTTATATAAAAGCCATAAAGAGCCATCGGGATAACTTCAGATCAGGCTTGAGACTACAGTTGTTTGAACTCCTGGAATGGCTTTTGTGAGAAGTGTTCCCAGATGTTCTGCTGGAAGTGAAAGGACCCATTTGTTAAATATAACACCTTTGTTTGTCTGTTTTGGCTGAGGTGCAGCCACTTGTTAAATCCGGTCTTGAAAGGGGAGGACAGAACTAGCATAAAGCGTTTTGGAGCATACCCAGACATTCCAGCCAGTACCAGTGAAACCCTTCAGACCACCAGAGCCAGCCTGGGAGCTCCCATCGAGGGTGAGGTGGTGGCTGCCGGCCCCAGTTGGGGCTGCCTGGGCTGCTCGGGGAGCCCTGGTGATGTCAGCCAGCACGTGGTTTTCCCAGGGTAGGAGGTTGTGGTGTGGGGAAGGACATCTGAGGTTAATAGTGATGTATGTGACGAGTAGACGCCACTTCCTTCGTTCCACACAGAGGAGCATGAAGAGCCGCATGTCCTTTGATTGGGCTTTGTGACCCTGCTGCAAGAAGAGACTGTCGGTCTCAGGGGTGTGGGGACAGCCACCCAAGCTGTGTGCTGGGTGTGGCTGTGTGGTCCCCTGGGATGGAGCTCCTGGCCACCTTGGGAGCTTGCCTGCCCGTGCACATCACCCTGCAGGATGATCACTGGCATGTGCGGAACAGGTTGCAGATACCCGCGGCTTAAGAGAGCTTAGCAGGTCAGATTGCTTTACCCAGTAAGCTATAGATAGATGTTTATCTTATTACATTGGGGAAAAACCCTCAGCACAACAGAAGTAATTCTCTCAAGGTGATTAATTTCTAGGAAATATGTATTACTAGCTGTATTACTTGCTGGGCTATGAAAAGTCCTCATTTATTAGTTTGTTTAATATTTTGCTATTCCTTTTTAATTCTTGAGAGTGATTGAACCTTGTCCCACTGTTATTTCTGTTCATGTTAATAATTTGCTTTTCTAGAGTAATAAATTATGCTGATACAGACTTAATATAGTCTTAAAAAGACTACAATGGTATCTACTGTGTTAGTCTAATGAGATTTACAGTAAGGGTATCAAGGTATGTATGAAAAATCCATATATTGAACAATGAAGGCTTAAAGAATGTATTAAAAGGAGGATCCATTTTATTATTAATATTATTAACAGACCATGTTTGTGCTTTAATTCTCTGTTGTTACTTACTATTTTCTAATCTGTCTCAAATAAGACTGTAACAGTTGAGCAATTTCAATAGAGTAATGTTGGGTTTCTTTTTTTAAGGTGTAATCCAATGTCAGAGTGTGACCTAGCTATGGGAAGGTGGGTGGTACTTACTCTGAGATTCTTACCCGTGTCATAGTCATGGAGTTCTCAGTAAAGGAAACTCCTTCAAATGCATCCTGGCTTTGAATATACGATTCAAATTGGAAATAAGTGGTTTCCTGATGGGAGTATTAGCCAGTAAGGAAGAAAAACAACCTCTATAAAATTGTGGTAGTATTTTGAATCAGTGATATAAGGAGAATGTATTGAAACAAATTTCTTATTTGATCCTTACCTGTTTCTTCTGAAAGAATAGTTTTGCTGAGATAGATGGGTGCACATATAGAGAGTTCCAACCCGAGTTCCAAACAGCCCTCCAAGTTAGATTATTTGACATCTGTAGTCTGAAGCAGACTAAAACGATCCTTTTGAACAGTCACATCCTATTCTTTGAATTTAAATGTCAGTATCCTACTCATACTTCTCAGGACATATAATTTCCATTAAGATCAAAAAGACTGCGATCTGAGACCAAAGAGGTGTAACAGTCCCTTCCAGTACCCAGACAGGGAACTTGTATGATGGAAAGCCACAAGTTACTTCTGAGTCCCCCTAATAGTCCCAATATATTGTGTTAAGTAAACAGATTCATGCGCTTTTTTTTTTGTAAAAAATATTTTTTCTCATCTGTGTGTATGTGTATGAAATTCTGTCTTTAAAAAGAAGGTGGAATGCTTGTATAGCACTGTGTTTATATTCTTAGGAACATCTCAGGTTGTTGAGATCATGAAGAAGCTGATTTCAGCTTTGGATTCGGGTTTACTTGTATCAGATGTTGCAGATGTTCTCTCTGCCAAATATGGATCAGTTTGGAGGAGACCGTTAAGATGCTTCTCTGTCATTGCCATGGTTGGGCAGTGGCAGTGAGCCAGGTTTACTTAAACGTTATGGGGAAGCTTGGGCTTACTAATGGTTCCTCCAGTCGGCTCTGTTTTCCTTAGGATCTTCTCGAAATGGCCTAATGACCTTTCCTCCTGCTTGCATAGTGCTCAGAGTCTGGATTTGTTTTCTGAGCACNGGGGGGGGGGGGGGGGGGGGCAATGCCAGCCCAGCCTTGTAGACATCTGCTCTTGTTGGGCATGTCTGTTAAGGAATGGAAGAAGAAACATTTGTGGGTTCATAGATATCAGGTGGTAGAGAGTGAAGGATAGCAGGTAACTGCTTTGTTTGGCTGCCTGATGGGTTTCCTTTCAGATACCGAGAAAGCTGGGGTTCTGATCTTGAAGAGAGCTCATCAGGACCACAGTAACTTCTTGCTCAGATCAATTAGTAATGTGTACAGTAAAATAGATATGGTAGATATAATAGAACTGATCAAGGCAACTATGAGTTTACATGGTTTAGATGCCTGTTTCTTACCTCCTAACCCGCAGTACTTTGCTGAGTAGACTCAGGTATGTCAAATACCTGTCCCTCAAAGGCAGGGAAGAGTTAACCAGTTAATCAAGCAACTCATAACCACTGTAATTTAAACTAGTGGATATACTTATTTTATAGCTAGGGAAATTGAGGCACAGTGGGATCAAGTGACCTACTAACATCTCACAGTCGAGAAACAGCAGGGCAAGTCCTTGAATTTGAGTGTTCTGAGGTCCCTCTCCTCTACTTCTTTTATTAGGTCATGTTGCTTCCTAGGATAACAACATGTTTGCGCAGTTTGGAAATGCAAGCTGTTTCATTGCAGAAATATTACTGCAGAATGTTACAAAACTGGAGAAACACCGAGGCTGAAAACAGATTTAATTCTTGTTTTTTAAAATGTAGCAAATGAGGTTTAAAAATATGAAAGGCTGCCAGTCTGCTGTTCTAGTTTAAGTATCTGGGTTGTGACGAGAAAAATATTAGAAATCTGCTGCTGATTTCCAGTGCGTATTCCTCTGATTGGGCAGCCTCGCTGAAAAGGAGGTCTTTGTCCCCAAGATCCTGAAAGAGGAATTAAAATTATGATCCTGAGTTTCCTGTCATTAATTATCTCATAAAGACCTTGAAATGTGCTTATGATGTTTATCACCAGCACATATGTAATGAAATTCTTCTCCAAAGAAATTAGGTAGAATGTTTCTTTTGCCTCTGAACTGTCAGTTGAAGTTTCACTGGAGAAGCAATTCTTCAAGTCACGTTTCAAGTTCAACAGCTAACCTCTCATTCCTTTCACATCCCCGAAGCATTGTTGTGTTTTTGAAACTTACTCCCAGGACATGTTGTTCTATTTTCCTTTCCATTTTTCTGCTCCTTTTCTGCTCCATTTCCACTCCTTGCCCCCAAGTTAAGGTGTTAAATTGCTCTTCTGACAGAGCTAAATAATATGCCACTGGATGTTTTAATAGGCATGAAGATGCACTGACAAATCTTCATTTTGGAGAGGCACTGTTCTGTTGTTTTGCAACGTTTTGCTATTAATTTTTATGATGAAATATCTAGAAAAAGCACCTGCTGACGCTGTAGCCGGTTTGGGTTGCACATGCCGAAAGCCAAGCGAATTGGACAACTTCATATTTTTTGCAGTTGTATTTACAAAAGTACAAACCCAGGCCTGTGATCTGCAGGTCAGAATGTTGCTGTTGGTGCTATTTACGAGCTGGCCTGCCTTGGGAGGTGGAATCCTTAGCTCTGCCTTTGGCTGCCATACCCCGGTGCAGCTGGGTGTAGCGGGTATTGCTACTGTCCAGTGGTTTGGCAGCTCTGAGGTTAGGGAGCGTGTAGCAAGCCCTGCAGTTGGTCTTGTTTCGGGCTCCTCGGTCTCGTTGCAGGAACCAGACAGCTTCCTGGCTCTGAGTTGCAGTAGTGCTGGTGCTGAGCAGCAGGAGAAAGGGATGTTAGCAGTTCTGCAGAGTTGGCACTTAGTAGCTTTGAGAAATATCAAGTGCCTCTTCATTCATAGTTTCTTGCCTCAAAACCAGGGCAAGGTCCTAGCATTGTGCAGGGTGCCATGACATAGTACTTCAGTTTTTACTCCAGAAAGTGCATTGCTGGGATTGAGCTCAGCGTTAGTGTTTGACCTCCTGTGCAGCAGGATGACTGACAGCACCGTGATGAAGGGAGCACCAGCTCTGGCAGTAAAAGACAACAGCACGGTGTGCAGGCTCCAAACCGATGAGCCTAGCAAAAAGGTTGATAGCTTGTTCATCTGCTTATGTGGTCTGGTACTTTGGAGGCCCTACATGAGCACTGAGGATGTTCAGGTGAAAATTTATTCTCTTGGATTGGGTCTATAATAGTATGTTCAAACTAGGATATTTTTCTCGTTTGAACTTTGTTTTCCTTCTCTTACTCCGTTGCCTATTCTGTTAATCACAAATAAGAATGAGAGTATTTCCTGATTAAGTATAATGTAGGGATTAAGTTTCTCTACCTGGGCTGAAGTTGCTGTAGTATGACAAATAATCTTTAGAGCAGCAGGCCTCAAATTGGCAGTAGCCAAGCATATGGAATAAGTTTTCATACCATGCTTAATGTCTTTAAACTATTCCTGTTTTCATCCAGAAAAGACAATTAAAATAAACACGAAACCTTCTTTAATGTGTTTTAGTACTGTGTCAGTCAATCTTTTACTGCTTTTCAAGTTATCTGTAAAACTTGTACCCAAAAAACCAACCCAAAAACCAAAGAAAGAGAAAAAAAGAAGAGTTTTACCGGCAAATAATTGCCAATTGTCTCAGTATCTTCCTTCATTTCTGACAGAGCAGTAGAGGTCATCAGCATTTACTGGTCTTGGTACTAACTAAGCACAAGAGATCTTAAAAATAAAGCTTTTTTGTTCATTACTGTTTTGTTCAATGCTTGAATTCAGTTTGGAGCCTGCAATCCACACTCCTTAAAACTGCAGCTCGTACCAAAGACTTGCTGAGAAAAAGGGGACACGTCTCTGCTTAATATAACACAAAGTCACTGCATATAGCGTCCTGGTCTGCATGTAATTGCCTGTAGCTTTCTAATGATAAAGGCAGTTTCACATGAGAAAAACCTGCATTGATCCCAGTCTCGATTTACATTTGACGTCATTAAAAGAAAAAACTGATCAGCATAGATAAAACTCCCTGATCAATGATCCTAGCTTTTTTTTTTTTTTTTTTTTAAATAGCTTCCATTTTGGTGCAGTGCAGTGCAGACTTTTGGTTTAACTGGCTGAATTGATATTCTGAGCAGCGAGTAAGGCAGGATGACAGAGCATCAGCACAGCTACTCCTATTAGTGCTCAGGGAGGTTCGCTTACTTGCAATTGCCCCCTCTATCCAAGACAGAGTGAAGTCACGAAGCACTGCTGTCCTAGGATACTACAGAAAAGATTCCAACTTTTATGTAGACTGTTTAGTACAGATTTGAAGAAAATCAGGATGTTTTTCTGTGTTTAGTCACTGTCAGGATTGAATGGGTTGAGGTACAGAATTTGAAGTTGCAGTTTAATCATGGTACATGTACTGGTCACAATTTAATTTGGAAAAAAAACCCCAAACTATTATACAGAAATTGTTATACTTTTTAAAGATCTGATGCCTCTGTCACATTGCTAGTCCTTGAATTATTTTTGCACAATCATAACATGGCATTGCATTGAACTAGCCTTTTACATCTCAGAATCCTGCATGGGCTAATAATTCTAAATAAGAGGAAGATTGTTTTTTGGGGTTTGTTTTTGGTTTTTGGTGTGGGTTTTTTTTTTTAATCTCCCAAGAAATAACACAGACTAGATGGTAAGAGGCTCTGAATAATTTGCAGATGCCTGAAAGCGTGAGGCTGCTCTATCATGAGGCAGAGTCCTTTATTTCACGTAGTTCAGTACAAAGAGGGCAGGAAGCTGCTGTGGCACGCACGTATGGTCCTACAGCGTGTGTCAATGCGACCCGATCCGCTAACAGGAGGGTGCTCTGTGTGCTTTAGGCGTGACAGGGACACAGATCCCATCAAACGTCGCATGGCTGCGACGTTTGATGGGATCTGTGTCTCTGTCACGCCTAAAGCACAACGTTTCCCCCCGGCACCCGCTGCGACGTGAGCGGAGCGGGAGGAGGGCTGCGAGCAGGCTGTGTCCCCGCAGAAGGTGACTCCGGAGTGCTCTGCAGGAGACATGTTTTCTGCGCGCTGCCGATCGTGTCCCGGGGTGCCGAGGCCGGCGCCGCGCTGGTGCTGCGCGGTTCGGGCCCGGCTGACGCAGCCTGCGCCCCGCTCCGGGGGTGCGGGCGCGTTCGTGGCTTCCCGCGGCCCCTTGCCCCCTTCGCTACGCAACCTCCCCGCCCTCCCCCCGAAGTGATGGCGATAGGACTTGACAGTCCTTGTCCTTGAAGGTCTCTCCCGTTTCTGAGAGTGGCGTATTCCTGGTAGCTTGCCATCTTCCGTTTCTGTCATTATCCCAAGGGAAGTATTAAAATCACAAACAACAACATGGTGGTTCGGTCCATCTTTCCGTCAGAGAAACCTTTCCCTTCCTTCCCGAGCCGCCGTTCGCTTCCCCGCGTTAGCGCTGTGGCACCGCAGGCAGCGGCCATCCCCGGCCCCGCGGCGCGATGCTCTGGCAGAGCCCCGGGCTCCCTCCCCACCTGCCAGCCGGGATGGTACAGTCTGCAGAGCGACTCCTGTAATGTAGCTCCGCTTATCAACCCCTACAGATGCCGAACCGCGATTACTGCGCTGTGTAATTGAAATCATTTTGGATTTGTGATGATATCTTAGCCAAGTAAGTAGCAACATCCACAGCATGAGAATAATAACGATAGCGATTATAATGATAATAAAACAAGAAATCTTTTCCCCTTTCTGTTCTGAGCTTGTTTATTTGGCAGTTTGCTTCTCGTGAAGGCGCAAGCTGATGAGAAAATGGTGTGGGGACTGGGTCTGCGCGAGGCGTCGGGTGCATCTCTGGGAAGGTAATGCCGCACCTTGGGCAGATGGTTCTGTAAGGTCAAAGGGAGACTGCTCGCCTGAAAGGCGCTCTTGCATCAGAAACCGCTCGCTGAGGTTTTGTAGCTTGAAAATTCAGCATGATGCTGTTGTCTCTCGATTCTGATTAAACGTGGTCTTTAGTGGCGAGGGAAACACACGGGTGAGATTTGGCTTTTATCGTTGCCGGTAAGAATCGGATGTGCCTTTTTCCTTTCAGAAGTGAGGTGCAGAAAAGACTAAAATGTGAGCAGTGCAGTTTGACTTTTTTTTTTTTTAACTTTAACCAGCGTTCTCTTAGGATTGACAAAGACATTTCTTGTTAGGAAAATATGTAATCCTTAACTGGGTTTATTTATAGAACTGCTTATAGTTTTTCAATATGTATGTTTGAAAGTAAAGGGCATCCGGATTTAAAAAAAAAAAATCAAACCAATAAACCCAAACATTGCCTTTCTATTGAAATGGATGAGAAAATGCTGCTGAAGAAACAGTAAATGTATGTAATTTCTTTTAGACATGCATGATGTTTCCTATGGTGAGGTGGGGAAAGGTTTTCTGTGGTCTGTGGTAAAAAAAATTCTGACAGATTTTTTTTAAAAAAAAAAATTATTTTTTTTTTCCAAGAAGAATCAGCTCCAAACCCCTGAATGCTGCATGGAAAAGCTTTTGGCTGTTCATGAAACATACATCGCTTTAACAGAAAACATAAGATTACAGGAGTCATTTCCTATTATGTAAAGGAGATTCTGTGCGTTTGATCCCTGCCTGCGGCGCTGGCAGCTCATCTGCCCAGTGGTCCTGGGCAGCAGAGGAAGGAGCTCTTCCCCAGCCTTGATTTACTGACTTTAAGTTGTCCTATCCAAGCTGGGGCAGTTGCTTGTGCATTGCACGTCTGTCCGAGGACTAATGAGACGATGGCTGTAGGCAGTCCTGGAGCACTTAAGCAGCCAGGAGCAGATGCTTAGCCTGGTGCTTCCCTTACCTTCTGGAAGGTAAGTATTGAAGTTGCTAAAAGGGAATGTGTGTTCTGTCCTGGTAAATCTGTGCTTTTCACCCTCCCAAGAGCTGCATGCTTGAGGACTTCTGGGCATTTGACCTCCTGAATACATTCTGCTAGGGACTCTCTTAAAGGATTGCAGATTTCACAAATCGGGATGTTTGAAAGATAGCTCGTGTGCTTCATATGGAAAAACATTGTGATTTTATTTCTGAGATTGATGGTTAATGTTAGATATATGCAGTATGAAATAGATACTGAGGGCTTTTTGTTAGTCTTTGCTTAATAAAAAGAGATTACAGATCTACTTCACAGTCCACATGTGGGTGTTTTTTTTTAATGTTGAGATGCATTCCTGATTAGCATTTAATTTGTGAGAGGTCATCCATATGCATGACTAGCTCTTGTACCTTGCTCTGAAATAACTGTTTGACACAGGTATCCAGCAGGTCTTTGATCACATACAGCTTTTACTTTGTTCGTGTTCCTCTCATTTAATCAAAATTGCTACCTGTGAAGAAGTGATTCATATTTTTCCTGTAGTGCTGGTAAAAGGAATAAGTTTGCGAATAAGGCAGAAAAATAGGGCTTGTAGATAAGTTGTGTATAGTAATGCAGCATGAATTTCTGTGTGTCTGTGTGTGTGTGCTCCTTTTTCCTCATTTCAGTGTATCTATCTTCATTTCTGGGGAGAAATTATTTTGGCCCAACCTATCAATGGGAAATATACTTGCATTTTCACATAAAAGGTTGTTTGTTTTTTGGTGTTTTTTTTTTTTCCCAAATCAAAACCAATTGATATTTCTCATGCTTTCTGCATATATGGAGAGATTTCATGCATGTATATTGGAACTGCTTGGAAGAGTTTCATGCTCCTCAGTAGGATTACAGGTTACAGAAGACATGGTAATGATGAACTAGGCATCCTGCTGTTATTTTAAGAGCTTCCTTGAAGTGACTTTTGTGAGTGCTTTTTTCTTTTAAATTTCATATCATGTATCTAGGAAACAGTTTTGAAGGATTATATTACCCCCTTTTTTATCTCCCCCTCCCCAGCATTTAAAATATACAGCTTATCTTTTCCATTGCTGATGAATTTTGGATGCAAAGATTATTTTTTTTAATTCTTACTAAAAAAAATACATTTCTGTCTGAATCCCTGAAAATGTAAGCATACATTCTGCTAATACATAAGAATGTTAAAGGCATTCTCACTTTTAAAATTTTCATCCTGCAGTTTGCTTTTTCAAACCTCAGTTGTGTATGTAGTAATTCCTTGTTACATTTTAAAATAAATGTAGAAGTCGTGACCTTGTAACTCTCACACTGGCTGGTTATACTGCAGTAGGACTCCAGCACTGGTAGTTCTGTGCACTGAACCCACCTCCTTTAGAGAAATGTACATACTTTCACAGGTCAGACCTAAAATAACGTTCTGATGGGAAGAAGGTGGTTTAGCTGATGCAGCCGGGTGTGGAACCTTGGGCATAAGTTTGCATTTTGCTATATTTTTCCATCTTGTTTTTCATTATGTTTTCAAGGAGGGACAAAGAAGGATGTTACAATTCACTGGGACTGAGCAAGTATTGCTGTGTCTCTCTGGCTTATTGTTGAAAGTGAACAAAAATTAACTACTCTCCTATTATACATTATCATCTGAATGGTTTAAACTGCGCATTTCTGAATAATTTTAATAGGTCAGTTGAAAAAGGGGTTAGAGAAAAAAAAAGCTGTGGGTCATTATGATTCAATCATCTGCTCCCAGAGAGGTGTTTTTATTTAATTTACATGTTAAAATGCATGGCTAAAGCCTAAGATGGTCTCTCTCATGCTTTCATGAAGATCCCTTTCCCGTTGAGACGAGGAGGTGGCAGTGAACGCTCTCTGAATGGAAGCTCCCCGTCAGTGTGTCTCACTTGCCAATCCAGCACCAGAAATCTGTGACCGGGATAGTGGTGCTGCCTCTGCAGCACCTGCAGTCCAGCACTGTGGTCGCGACTGGGAGCCCTCAGCTGAGATCCCCCCGTGCAGGGCTGAGCTGGGCTCAGCAGGGGTGCTGGGCGCTGCTGACTGCATAGCCTTCCTCCTGTGCACCGCCTCGCTATACCTTGTGCTCACAGAGGATGTATCCTTAGTGCAACGGTTGCATAAGAGAGCAGTATTTCTTCCTAGGTAGGTTATGTTTTGTTTGCTAGATTGTTTTCCATGCAAGTATGTATAAGTAAAGGATGTATAGTTATATAGGTTATATGGATCTATAGGCTTTAATTTCATACATAAAACAATGAAGATGATCGATAGCGTTGCATTGTGATTTTTAATTTAAAGTTTGGTGCCCTTTTGTACAAAGCATAAACATATGGTACTATTTTAAGATGTGTGGGGTTGTTTCTCCTTGAAGTGTTACAGGTTTTATTCATGTCTAGGGGGAAAAAAAACCCATACTTTTGATGTTATTTTTCTTGATACACGATCTTGTTTTCTGTATTAAAATGAGGTATCTACAGTTGAAGAAAAAAGAATCCATTTATAATAAAGGACTATGAATGGAGCATGCTTTAAAATAGCCCAATAATAGGGCAGTAGTTTGAAGAAGCTGGCATTGCTGTGAAATGCAGAACATATTCCTGCATAACACTGCAGATCAGTGATATGTGAAGATTCAGAAGTGACACGGGATGCTTCCTTTCAGTATCAGGCTTTGCAGAGTTGAGGAATGGTAACCAAGTTACAAAGTACGTCCCCTCTACCACATCCTATATGAAAAAGTTCATCCTGGTGATAATGTGTTTTTCCTTGTTTTTAAAGTAGCCATTGCGTGGTTAAAGCATGTAAGTAACGTGCACCAGGATCTCAAGAAATCCTGGAATCAGTTCATGTTAAATCCAAGAAGAGGACCACCAGTAGTAATTGTGATTTATCTGAAAGGGTTTGTCCATTTTATACCTACCATCTCCTTTCCACACCTGGTGAAGGTGAAGTGGGTGGACAAGCTAGCTGATGGATGTCCCAGTCACAGAGTCATGGAAGAGTTGAGGTTGGGAGGTGCCTCTGAAGATTGTCCAGTCCAACCTCCTCTGCCCAGAGTGGAGTCACCTAGAGCAGGTTGCTCAGGGCTGTGTCCAGTCAGGTCAGGTTTTGAGTAGCTCCAAGGATGGAGACTCCACAGCCTCTCTGGGCAAGCTGTGCCAGTGTCTGACCACCCTCATAGTTTTCTTGTCTTTGAATGGAATTTTCTATGTTTCTTTGCTGTTGTTTCCTTTTTGCCTTTCACTGGACACTGCTGAGAAGAGTCTTGCTCCATCTTCTTCACTGGCTTCCATCAGCTGATTGTAACAGATAAGGTGTCCCAGAGCCTTCTCTTCTCCAGGCTGAACAGTGCCAGTTTTCTCAACCTCTAATTTGCATTTCAGTCCTTGTAGCATCTTTGTATCCCTTCACCGGACTTGCTTCAATAAGCCTGTGTCTCATACTAGGAGCTGGGCACCAGATGTTCACCTCCCTCGTGGTGCTGGCAATGCTCACTCTAGTGCAGCCCAGGATGGTGTTTGCTGGCTCATGGTGAACTTGGGATCCACCAGGAACTCCAGGGCCGCTTCTGCAGAGCTGCTTTCCAGGCAGTGGGAACCTGGCCTGTCCTGCCTGGGGTTATTCTTCCTGAGAGGCTGAAGTTTGCACTTGCCTTTGTTGGACATCATGAGGTTCCTGTCAGCCCATTCCTCCAGCCCACCAGGCTCCTTCTGGATCGCAGCTCAACCATCTGGTGTTACCAACCACATCTCCCCATTTTGTAATATCGTCAAACTCACAGAGGGTGTGTTCAGCCGTGTCATCCAGGATGTTAATCAAGACACTTGGCTACTGCATTGCAAGAAGTCACTTGGAAGGAGAGGATTAGACCTGCCTGGAACTGCAGTTCTGAGATGTAGCCTAGAACCAAAGCACTGTCTGCTAAAAAAGTCAAACTATGGTCAATATCCTGGATATCTTTACAATTGAGAGTGTTGGATTTGCACTGTTGAAGTTCAGTATACTGCAGCAGCATCCTAGGTGCACTTGTGGTATGTATATAAACTTTTTGAGGACAAAGAGGAAAAATAAATGATTTAGATTTACTAAAAGCTTATTTTATATACAAAAGAATGAAGACTCACAGCCGATGAAGTAATTTCAACTGATAATTTCATTCACTGCATTTCAATTAAAGCGAGTTAAAAATAAAATCATATGAAGTGAATTAAAAATAAAATGAGCTGTAGTTGAATGTTATTTGAATCTTGCTGAAAACTCTATCCCACAAAATGAGGAAATAGGATAAGGAATATGCTTATCTGTTAGACATTGGGCAAAGAGATACTTCCATACAGGCCTTCGACCTCTGGAGCTTACTTAAGCATTTGAAGTAAATGACACTCCTCATATATACACTTCATCTTGAGAAGATTTTTTACTTAGACAAGAGCTGTCTTGGAAATGATAAGTTATCTTCTGTGCTCTTATTTGAATTGTGCTCCAGTCCAGTTAGGTGCAAACTTTGTACCCCAGTTTAGGACAAGATTCAGTATTTTAAACATCTTCAAGGATTCCTCCATCTGTGTACCCCAGCCAAAGCCTGATAAGACAATTCCCACCTTGCTAGAGACAACATTCAGCTTATGACAGCTTTAATGTAGTCGTAAACTGCCTGTTGGGTTGGTTGAACAGTTACTTCAGGTGAAAGCCAAGTCCTTCTGCATCCTGCCATAGCACTGTTGATGTATGATGGAATAGGGATTTTATACTGGCTTTTAAAGAAAGGTTGGATAGAGTCAATCTTAAGGGTCCTGTACCCTTCCAGTAGAAGTACCTCAAACTTTTTCCATGTGCAAGAGGTTAATTGAAGCTGATGTGATTCTGTGATATAGAATCATAGAATGTGATAAGTTGCAAGGGACCTTTAAAAGCCATCTAGTGCACCTCTTGCTGCAGTAAGCAGGGACATCACTAGATCAGGTTGCTCAGATCTTCATCAAGTCTGATCTTGAATGTCTCCAGGGATGGGGCTTTTTCCCCATATGAGGAAGCAAAAGTGTAGGGTCATGCTGACCAGGAGAAAGAGCTTGCTGTCAGTGCAAACACCTTCTGTCCTCTGAGTCAGCCAGCTGTCACTGATGAGGCAGGAGATGCCAGCACATGCTGGACTTGGATCCTGGGGTTTCTTCAGGATCCAACAAGTTTAGAACTTTTACCCTACTTGATCCCATGGACAGGCTGTCCTTGGCATCCCCTGGCATTTGTTCCCATGCATCTCTCAGCTCCAGGATCTTCCCTTACTTCCAGGGATTTTTATTTTTTTTTAATCCCAGGCACCCCTCCTTTTTCTGAGACCACTTCTTTGGGGACCACTTCTGTTCATCCCCTCTTTCTTTTGGAGCTTAAGGGCCTCAGTTTACCAGGTCTCAGTAGTCTGTGCATCAGTGTCTTTGGTGGTGCTGTCTCATGTCTCTTCTTGAATTGGACATCTGAATGTTCCTGAGGCCAGGTACTGCCTGAGTTTGCAGCCAGCAAGAATCAGGCTTATGCACGAGAGTACTGGACATATTTACACCCTCCCACATACACACAATTATCTGCTGTGTTCTGCATGTAAGTGATTTTTCAGCTACAACTGTAGCACACTTCTCCCCAGATAGGAGTGGTGAGGGTCTCTCTGCTGCTGTTACTGCCTCAGACCGTTGAAAGCAGACGTTGCCATCCACAGTCTTGGCTGCAGCGTATTTCTGTGCCTTAGTGCACCATAAAAGAGACTTGCACTTTACACAAGTGTGGTGACTGGGGATTTTTTGGCATGTGCAATATATAGTGTTTGTCTTTACAGGATAGGTGTATGTATTGTAATGGTTCTGCTCAGCATCTAACTAACCTTGACACAAACACTGCTGCTGGTGAAGCACAAAAACCCCGCTGCTACCACCGTGCCTTGCCTTTCAGCACGGTACACTTTGTGTCACACAGGTAATTAGAAGAGAACAGTGTTCCCAATAAACTGTTCCAGCCTCCTTGGGAAATGTGTGATCCCAAATGTCAGGAGGCAGCTTTGATTTGTGTCCTCTGTAAGTCAGCTTAGGAAGAAACTGTTGTCCAGGCTGAGGACAGCTATTTAATTTTACACTGCATGCTTGCTCCGCTCCTTTCCTCTGCTTCAATTAGAACGACGAATTTGCATGTTGTTCTAAAAATATATCAACTGATGCTTGATATTAAGGGACCAGCAAAATGCAATTGCAGTGAAATAATGATTTCATGTTGCTTTTCACAATGAAATGAGATTGTAATCTTCCCTCCTCCCAGTGCTTAGAAGAATACCTATTTATGAGTAGTTCAGCTAACCTGGGAAATGTGCAGAAGAATTGTGTGCAGCTTCTTGGATGCAATGCAAATTGTTGCGCTACCCAAGGAGGGCATTTGCATTATGGTAGGAGTCTGTAATGCTGTAGTGGTAAATTGTTATGCAGAGAACTGCAGGATAAAATGGTAGTGCTAAATCAGCATTACTGAATAAGATGGCTGAAAAAGCCATGAAAACAAATTATCAGAGCAGGAGGATTACACAAGTAACGATATGCCTAATTTCCATGCAGTATGCCTCCCAGCTTTCCATGTAGGCTTGGGGGCAAGCTCTTAGTTTTGCAGGTTATTAAATGTTTGGTGCTTTTGTCTTCCCCATGCTGCATTATATTGCTTAGGGCAGAGGGACAGTGCAGAGGAGGCTGCCTGAAGTGTCTGGGGTTGACCTGAAAGAGCGTGAAAGGGTCGTGATCATCTTTCTTTGGCAGCATCCAGGGTTCCCCTTCAGAGCATCGGGGGTTTGAGCTGGTATTTTATTACTAAACCAATGTGGGGAGCTGATAGTCCCCAGGGCACTCAGTTTGCATGTTATGCACTGCTGCTTGCAGATTCCTCTTTTTATTTTGTTTTAAATATTGATTTAGTTCATTTAAAAAAAATAAAATCTGTGCCATTTCTATCTGTTCTGTGTAGCACTTAAATAGTAGAGACCGGTATAGAAAGTGGAAGGTGGGATTTATTTCTGTGTTTGGGCTGAAATGGGAAGGCAAACAAGGGCAGTATATCTTCTTCAGGAGTATGTGATAGAATAATCAGTGACATGTCGCTAGAAACCACTGGGCTCTGTCTCAGGTGAGGTTGGTTCAATAGGCAGGTGGGACCAGGCTGGGGGGGAAGCTTGGGTGGGCCAGCTGCTGCCTTGGCTCGTAGCAGGCTTGACCTTGATGAAGGGAAAGTGTGTTGATAGGGACAGATTGTGCTCAGGCTGTTTAAAAAAGCGCTCTCTGCTGCAAGATCGAATTGCTGCCTACTTCTTTGGTTATCTTCATCTAAGTGTTCATTTTCAGAACCATAGTTACTGTGCCATTCCCTACCATGCTAGGGATCCTCTCCCCACAGTGATGTTTACAAAATAATAAAAAAAAAAAAACCAACAACCTGAGGAAGGGACATATAAGTCTGCATTGCAGGGATAGGATTATATATTTATCTGACTTCTCATGTAGACAGATGATTAATATAGTACCAACTACAAGGTTTATAGCTTGGTATATCATTAAGGTTCCCTGTAACTCTAATGTGAAAAGATAATAAATTAAGTGTCCTCTTCCCTGCCCTTGTCCTCCTTTTTCTAGTTTGGAAATACACTTAGAAGTTTTAATCTGAAAACATGTTTCTGATACCAGAACTGAGGGAAAGGAATGAAAGAGAAAATGGAAGACATCTGAAGTGGGTTTTTTCTTGAGCCTTTTGAAGCATTAAAATTGAGTGCATGAGGTCTTAACATACAAGTCTCATTTACATACCTCCTTTTGGATTAAGAGGGTATCTTTAGAACGTTGCAACAGAAGTATTTTGGGGGAAATTTTTTTTCTTCACTCGTTAGAGAAAACTAGAATATACTTTCTTAAGCAGGTTCAGTTTCCTTCTAAGGAAATTTTGTTCCCCTCCATTATCTGGAGCAGATGAAAGCTGCAGATACAGGACATGTTATTTTTAAAGTTTTTATTATCAGTAAGGTAAGTAGCAGTACTTTGGAAGCTTTCACTGCCAAACCTCTAGAGAAAGATAATTATAATATTTAAAATAAAACTGAATGTGAATGCTACAGAGGAACAAATGCTAAAGCAACTAGAAATACGTGTACATATTATTCCTTTAAAACAAGGTATGCTATTTGGGAGACAGTGCCACTGAGCTCACTCCTGAGATCCTCTTGCTTGTGATCAGCAGGAATCAAAGAAGATTAGGGCCTATGATTCTCTATAAAGCCTCTGTGCCGGATTTATTACGTGAAGTAAAATATAATGCATAACCCTACTGTCCTTAGGGAGAGCATGACCAGGGGGTTACCAGTGCTCAGACTGGTAACACAGAAACTGGAAACTCTGAAAAAGGTTTGCTGCTAAGTAGGAGAGTTCTCATTTTGAAGTTTGCTGGAGAAGAGTTCTGACCAAAGCTGGGAAGCAGTTACTATACTATAATCCTCTTTGTTGCTTAGTTTACTGGGTAGTTTAGTCCCATTCAAAGTTATTTTTTCAGTGGTTCACTTAAACAATAACAATTTTGTGCTCCCTCCCACACACAAGATCCACTCCCTTCCTCAGTAATTCTTGTTTGACCTTACAACTAGTTCTCTAGAAGCTTTCGGACCAGCTGCCAGACGTTTCTGCTTAGGAGTTGCCCTCCGAAGTTCCAGCAGCACATTGCCATGCTGGTCTGCTTCTTGCAGTTGTTTTGTAGTGAACACAAAGCTTCAAAGCTTGAGGGGTCTTAGTTAAATCAAGAGTTTTTATGGATTTGACTCTCTCCCATGGCTCTGCCTTTTTATAGCAACCAAGTTGTTCTACAGTTATAAAAAGACAAATAAGGGAACACTTGTGATTACTGGAGATAAAAATTCCTTGGGAGCTATGGAATTCATTCCTGACTGGACAGACCATGGAATGAACCTCCTACTCACTTAAGAAAATGTCTATGGTGATGCCCATAAGGACTTGATGAGGCTTTTTAATATAGTTTAGGAAGGAAGAGGGACTGTATCATATTCTCTCTTTTTCTCTCTTTTTTTTTTTTTTAATCTGTGAGGTGAGCAAACCCAAGGAAGCCAAGAAATAGGGGCTGCCCCCACCAGCCTGTCATAGAATGACTTAAATATTGCTCGGCTTCCATGGGAAAGCAGGTGATATGCTGTGCTTACCCATGAGAACACTTGTAAGGAAAAAAGATGTACAGCTGTGACAGAGGTTTGGAGATTTTTGAGTCACTTAGAAGATGGACAGATTCTTGATGTAATTGAGGTATTTCTGAGGGTCTCTGTTAGAGGTGGTAACTTCTTTGGTCCATTTTGCTGCAAACTGAATTGTGGATCCTAGAAGGCCTTGGCGGTATCTGTGGTAAGAGGTTATGGCTGCAGCTCTAGGACTCTGTGATGCTGGTGTTGGAAGAAGGCTTTAATGACTCAGCACTGTGGTCCTAGTGGATGGGCACAACACTAGTTGTGATGGCCTTACCCGAGGACTACAGTAAATACAGAAACAACTAGTGGTAGGAAAATAAGCCAACTGAAAAGCCTGTGTGCCTGATGTTAAAATCCTGTGTGCATTCTCGTAACATGTACAGCGTGGTAGAGCTGCTGTCAACCTGTCCTTCATATAGCCATACAATCTGCATGGCCCAAAAGCCTTCAGCAATGACTTGCCTCCCTTGAGCCTCATCATCAAAGCCCAGCAAGGCCAATTTTAGCTCTTCATCTCTCTTAAATATATACCCATAGGAGAAATGTAATTTGCTGTGTGTCTTTGCGAGACTTTTTGAGATGAGTTATTGAGAATTGAGGTCGTGCTAGTTCAACCTGGCAGCTGAGTCTCTCTGCTTGGTTTTCTCCATAACCAATGTCTCCCTAGAAATCATGGACTCTGATTTCTTGTTTGACTGTGCTGCACAGTCTTTCCCCCTTTTCCAGGCCAGTGGTTGTATTGGTTGATGCTGGTTGATCTTCTGCAGCATCATCTGCTTTCATTAGCATATTAGAACAAAGGAATGAATCAGAATAATCACAACTAATAGAAATATAGGAACAGATTATCATTTTGTAAAGCTGAACTCTCTCAAAGGAGATTATGTATTTAAATTGAACAAATACAACTTCATAAATAAACTAAACATCATCTAATTTTACATTTGAAGCCAAGTAATTTTAATCCATACTCAGCTTCTCATATAAATATTTCCCAACTCAGTTTTATTCTTTGAAGCATTCTTATTCATATTTAAAAACTAAAAATCTGCCAAATAGAACCACAGTTGTCTGTGCTGAATAAATGTAAAAGCTTGGGTATATTACCTAATAATCTGAGAGTTGGCAGGAGGAAGTGATTGCTTTTGTGATTGTCCAAGTAGTAGTGTAAAAATGGTTTTGAGAAGCTAATATTTCTTTGTAAAGCTATCTGACAGATGGCATGTCTGGAAAATCCTTTTCATCAGTCCCCTATGTATAGTTCAAAAAGAAGCAATAGGTGATTAGTAATCGATGTATTTCATGGAGGAACTCTGGTGGTACAAGGGTCCCTCAGATGGGCTGTGTTCTGAACAAATTCTTCTCTGCAGATGGAAGAGAAGCTTCTACTGCCTAATTATTTGAATCGGGAGCATCTGAACACCCCAAATATGTTTCTTTGTGATTAGAAATACACTTTTAACTATCACCTTATTAGAGAAGAAACCACTTTTTTTAAAAAAACCACATAAATAAGGTTCAAGAATTCTTGATAAATGTTGCAAATAGTATTCAGAAAGCTGCAATACAATTTTAGTGAATCCATGATCAAAAGCTCTTCTCCAGAAACAGACACAGATGCAGTTTGTTTTCTGTGTTCGTTAACTGTTACACAGATCGTACGTAACGTTTCCCAGTGCTGTAATAGAGTATGTGCTGTGTAGTAGAGGTTGCTAATTCTCTTGAGTGATGTGGAAGCATTGTGGATTGATGAGCACCGTGGGAAGGATGCACAGTTAAGAAGTAACTTGATGCACATGGCCATTTCTAGTTTTGCTCATGAGGACAGCTTTGTTCGGAGTGTTTAGGACTAATTCTGTGGCAGCCCTGTTGGCAGAGACCCCCGTTAGAATGCAGCTGTCACAGGCCTGGGACTTCTGTCGGTGTGTTTAAACCGCTGTGCCGAACGGCGTGAGCAAGAGCACCGCCAGGATGCCTGACTCATGCGAGCTGTAGCTACAGCAAAGGTCTTGCTGTCAATAAAGCTGCTTGCAATCGTTTGTTTTTTTTTTTAAGTACTGCTGAAGGGGAGGCTCCAGTAGAAGAAGAGATGCCACAGGCCATGATAGCCCAGCAGTACAGGACATGAGAACATGAATTACGAAATGTCATCAACTGAAAAGCAAAGCTGCCATCAACAGTGAGAAGAAGGGAAGGCTGGCTTTGTTTGACTGGCCTCCTGGCTAGGAACTTTACTGCATGGACAGTGAATACCGTGGTCCCCTCAGTGTCCAAATGCACTCCATTTCATCGAAAGCAAAGAGCATTGCCAGGTCTCAGATGAAATCTGCACCTGGTGTGCGTGTAGGGTTGGCATGAAGGAGGGTTTGCAGTGATGGTGTGAGCTGTGCTGCATTGGGACTTACCTACATTTTCAGAATGTCCTTCAGTATCCTTGAGGTGATGATGAGATACTAAGATAGATAATTTCATAAGAGAAGGCAACAAGAGAGTGGTTTGCAAGCTGGATGAAGACATTTTGCAAGTGAAATGCATTCACAGTCCGGCATCTTAGAAATATCACTACTGCACAGGCACTGGTCGCTAAATGACACGTTGTTGATAAAATTATAGAATAGTTTTTGGTGGAAAATACCTTTTTCCAGGTCAAGTCCCAACCATTAGGCATATAGATATGTCATTCACGGTGGGAAGAATGGGAAAGGCCAGGTACAATCATATATATTTTAAAAACCTTGAATGAGAGGTATTAAAGTTTTCTGCCAACGGTAGTTACTGGGTTTTGACAATTCTTGCAAAACCTGATGTCAAAAGGTTGCCCTAATAGCTTTGGTGTTTTTGGTAGTACATCTGCCTGCAGAGAAAGAAATATAAAACCACAGTTTAATCCAGTTTTCAAGAGAATATTTTGCCTTTGAATGTAATAGTTCCCTTGCCACTGAACTCTGGATGCATTCTAGTCTTTAAGAATATACCTGTTTTGGGCATGATTGAATTCTTCATCTAGAAAATGTCATTTTTCTGGACATTATAAATCCTTCATCTCAACTAACTGTTAAATGCCACAGTTGATTTTTGCATACTCAGATCTTCTAATCATATGACTTGCAGTAAACTGAAAAACACCATGACCACCCATTTTAATAGATAAAATACAGTGTAATCTCTAGTGATTTAGCCACCACTACACATAACCAGTATATTTATTAAAAACTGATACTTCACAAATAGTTGGGGAATTTTTGTTTTGGGGCGGTTTTTTTATTGTTTGCTTGTTTGGTATTTTTATTTTTATTTTTATTTTTAGATAATACATTGATAAGGATTTGATATTTGAATAACCAAGGCATGGAAAGCTTGGTACTACCTAGCATTCAGACTAAAATCTCATTTGGTCTAAACCATTAGATATTATCTTATTAAAACCTGATTGCATGAATCATGCACAGTAAGAAGAGGTATGTACTTGGTTGCAACTCAAACCAAATAACCTGATTCCAGCAAATGTTTGTAATCAAGGACAAGTAGTCTGGTGTGGTGCTGGTGTTGTGCAAAGAGTATTTGTGGCTCTGTGCTGTCAGGAGTTAGTGGGGTGAATCTAGGGAAACCGAGCTTGGCAGCGGTTTGTGCTGGCTGCCGGTCTCTGCACAGGGGCTGGCGAGCGTGATGTCGAGTGACTCGGTGCTGGGACCTTGTAGTGGGATGCACGTGCAGAAAAAGCAGCAGAGCTGAATTTTAGGATTTGTGTGAGACATTGGTTGTGCTAACAGAAATGCCTGCAACTTGTGATGTTATGGCTGAACAAATCGTCATTGGTAGATTTCTCTAGAGAGAAGTATTTGGTAGCAGCCCGCGGGAGGCTTTGTAATTTGCCCTGCCTGCTTTCTAGAGAAAATGTTTCCAAAGCTGTGTAGAAGTGGAAGTCCTAAATATAAGCTGAGTCAGTACATTTTTCTTAAAAGATCCCATTAACCCCATGGCCTCCCAGAAAAAAAAAAAAATCCTCTGGTTCTGAGATACATTATTTTAGACTTTGAGAAGTAATATATGCTATGTATGGATAGGTATCACTGACAGCAGTTGGCAGTGTCCTACATAGTAATTGGGATCATGACCAGTAAAATATTCAGAGGTTAAAGAAAAAAAAGCACCTGAATTAATTATTGTTTCCTATTTTTACATGACTTTTTATTAGTTCTATTTGAAGTATTTCAGCCTTTATTTTTATGTATACATACAACTATGTGATTTACTAACAGTTGGCTATGTTGGGTTTTTTTCAATCACATCTTTACAGAGTTTGATCCTAAATTATTTCTTTCTTGTGGAGCTACACTAGATGAGGCAGCCTGCATGGATGCCTCAGGTGCATCATAGCTAAAATAGACAAAGTAATTCTGAGTAAAAAATGTGCAGGTAATTTTTTTTTTTAAAAAAGGGGAGGGGTGGGTGGGCCGGACCAGGAGATTAGAAACCCAAACATAGTACAGAAACTGGAGGAAGAGAGAGGGAACTAACCTGGGCTGTATTTTAGGCATATCTTTGAATTAAAGAGAAATTTGTTTTTGTTTTACACAGCTGGATTTCATTTCAGGTGCTTCCTAGAAAACTGTTGAAATGCCCTTCTCAGCTAACAGATGCAATAGACTTTCATTGCAGAGTTCTCATAATAATTTCATTAAATCTTGTGAAGTGACTGTGTCTTGAATGGATGGTGCTTACACATTTGAATGTTGTTATAAGTCCCACTGTGCTATTTTTGGGAAGTGTAATTTCAGTGTGTGATATGTTAAATGAGTACTGTGTGCAGATGCGCAGGGGCAGGCTCACGCGGGACCGGGAACACAGCACGGATCCTGGTGGTGCAGGCTGCGAAAACAGGGGGAAGCCTGGAACCACCAGACTTGGGAGTATTACAGGGGGAATGGTGGGAGAAGTGATTGCTCCCTATGAATAGAGGCTACATCTTGAGAATTATTAGATTGTCTCGTTGTACTCTTTGTTTCAGATGCTGAAGGACTCCTTAGTCTCCCTTTTCTTTTTAAAGCAGTTGATTGAAACTATTTTGTAAAATAGGACTGTGATAAATATTTTAAAGTGGGCTTATCAGTATCACTTTCTTATATCTGAAGATGACTCAAAGCTCTATGTACCATTTGAAATCAATCCAAGCCTTTTCCTGTTTCTGCTCTTGGCTCTTTCCTTTTTTCTGAACTTTTCGAGATATGTAGAATTTTCTTGGAAGCGGAAAAGCCTCTAAATTATTTTTAAAACATCCGTAACTTGGGTATCAACTGTCTCTTTTAGAGCTACTTATTTTTAATAGCACTTTCCAGAGAAAACAGTGTACCTAGTGATGCATTTCTACAGGGGAAAATACCCTGTGGAGAGCAAACTCTAATGGCTTGTTAGAGCAGTCTCTGGATGAGACATCTAATTTCATGCAAATGCAGGGTGCAGTCTATATAAAGTAAGTGGTCATAGTACATGTTATGTGTTGTTCAACAGCATTAATATAATCTAAAAGCTTTATGTGGTTTTCTAATACTTTGAAATGGTGTTATCTTTCTTTTCATTTGGACAGTGAGCAGTGATGCCTGTCTGGACAGGTATATGCTTTCAGAAGACCATTCTCATTCATCTCTATCACTTGGTCCATGAAACATAGAAGCTGTTTGCAGTTTATGGCTATGTCTTTTGGTCCCTCTCAGTTTCATGCTAAGAATATAGTTTAGTTCAGAGATAGATGAATCACTTAAATAAAAAGTTTTGTCTTCAGTGGAAGAGCCCTGGGCTGCTTCAGTTAAATCAGACAATGAGTTCAAGCAACACAACAGTACATGTATATATCTTCTTCCAGTGTTGCATTTCATCTCATACCTTCTTTTTTTCTTTTTTTTTAAATTCTCCTCATGTTTGTGAAGATTTAACTAATTTAATTTAAAAATATGGAATAATTGTCTGAATTAAAGTTTAGGCTGCTGAATCAAATTGGTTTTTTAATTTTTTTTGCATAGCCAGTAGATAACAAAGAAAAAGGAAAACCTAGAGAATGTGTCGGAGACAAAATCAGATATTCTGCAAAGCTAATTTAGTATTTTTCTTTATATATTTATGTAAGCAGACTACTTTTGAAAATGTGCTGGAGAAAAGCTGTGCAGCTGCAGCAGCAGCTTGTGTCGGTGTGAGCACAGGCATCAGGTCACCATAAGGTAGTATCAGATAAGTGTGCGTCCATAGCGCCGTCTAGACCTCAGGGTGTGTGGCTGGAGCCATACTTCTCCTTTGGGAGGCCACAGAATCACTTCTTTGACTTGCATCATTCCAGCACAATAGGTTTTGACTCAACTGTCAGACATGGTGAGGATTAAAGCTTAGTCTTTGAAAATAAACATCTTGGGCCAGCTGACCTTAAAATTATTGGGCTTTCTGTCCTCAGAGATGTGCTGGTCTATAACCTCCTAGGCCACAGGCGAGTGCATTGCAGTAGACCCTGAGAAAGACACAACAGATTTCATCCTTAGCTCTACTGGCATTTCTTTTCTCTCTTGAGCACTCAGTTTTCACTCTGAACATTCCCAAGATGGTTTTGTCTGTTTGTGTATACACTGTGTGTACATGCGTTTATATAGGTATAAAAGATTTATTTTCCTAGAGGAATGCTTACTGAATTACCTCACTGGGTTTGAATTGTGAATGGTTTAGTGGAGGTTAGTTTAAACATTAATTAGGAAAAAAAGCATAATGAAGCAAAAACTTTGTTACCAACAATGGCAAAGTGGCATAAATCTATCAAGTACCGTTGTCATGCGGTTTTACCTGAGAGGAGGGACTGGTGATATAAACAGAGGCATTTCTCCCATACAGACTTTGCTGCTGTCACCTGAATGTGACACAGTGAATACACTTCAGGCACATGTGTTGTATTCTGAAACTGAGGTTGTTTTAAGATGTGTATTTGTATACAAGTCTGTTCATGCAGGAGAGTTCTTCAAGGTAGCATGGGACCACTGTCTGCAAGCACTGAGATGTTTTTCATGGAAACCTTGTGGCAGGCTTTCTGGAGAAGAACATACAAGTGAAAACACATTAATAAACAGGCATGGAGTTATTTGTAGCAGCATAAAAAGTTGAAAAAATGTCTTTGAGAGAAGAACTGCTGCTCATCAGTTTTCATCCTCTACTAAGTAGTGATGAAGCAGTGATGGGGGTGTTAGGTTGGGGCTTTTTTGGTTTTTTTTTTGTTTTGTTTCGTTTTTTAATCCTGTTGGTCTTGAGCTGAAAACAGTTTGGTACATAATGGATATCTTAAAGCTGGTGCAGGAGGAAGCAGGAAATTCCACGTCTTTTGTTGGGGCTTTAACGTCTTGTAGATTTTTCGCAAGACTGATGTCACCTATAACCTCAGTGCAGGGGTAAAAGGCTAATTAGGCAAATAGGCCCATCATTAGAGATGGGTAAATAAACAGGTCTGGGGAAATTTAAACAAGGTAACAGAGTGCTCCACACTGAAGCTAAGCAGAAGTCTTCTAAGTCGATACCAAATCTAAAGGAGCCCTTCCGCTTAAATGAACTTTCTGCAGTTCCATCCAGATTTTACCTATTAACAATCGTACTGTCTCCTTTCAGCCCACATGAGAAGCATCAAGAATATTTTATTATAGTTCTATTTCTTTCATCTGTGGCTTATTCCCAGTGTGTTAGATTGCAGCTGACATGACAGAACTGTTCTTTCATATCAATTCGTGGCTAAAAGAAGTCCTATAAGGGCTGCCTGATAAGCTAAGAGCTGCTGAGTTACAGCTCAGCCACCAGTGTCTGTGCTGACGAGGCTTATTCCTTCTGATCAGACTCCAAGAAATACTCAACTGTGCAGGGAAGTTGTAGGACTGAAACACTTGTGAGTTCTCGCTCCTCCATCAGATTGGTTGTAGCTGGTGAGTGAATTCAAAACTTGTGGGCAGCGTGGTGTGTAAGCACAGGAGCCTCATTCCCTGGGGAGAGCATGCTAAACTGCAGGCTCACTGCCTTGGGATGAAATCGGGGAGAAACAATCCTTTGTTGAGTATAACTTTGAATTTTGTCACTGTCCTCGTAATGAAAACTGCAAGAAAACTAAGTATCTTCTCCAATACAATGTCAGTGCTGTATTTCAGAAGATCTGCTTTTAATACAAATGTTGTGTACTTTATTGTAGCATGTTAAATGCAGAAGTGTGAAGTGCTTTGAGATATGTTAGTGTATCATGTATGTTATAACTCACTCATAAAAAATGGGGAATGTCCTGAATTATGCTAGTCATTCTAGGCCAAAAATAGTTTAATTGTGTGATTGCTTCTGTTGTTATAGTATCAGTAAATAGAATTATTGATGAAATGTTTTTTGCAGCAGATGACCAAAATGTTTTATTGCTCAATACCAATCATTGTGTTAGGAAAATGGATTACATCTGTGAGAAACGAGTTCTTAAAACCCCGGAATGATATGATTTCTGTAAATGTCTGCCTGATGTCATTAACCTGAAGCATTCTGAGAAACAACTGACTATAATATAGATTTGCTTTTGTCTCATATACTTCACTGAATTTACTCCATGCGTTTATTAATATACACCTGTCTAACTGGAAGTCACTTAAATGACTATGCCTGGGTTCAAAAAAGATGCAGGAACTAAAGAACTGCTGTGCTTGAGCAGATTACAAATCTGCTTAGACCTGTGTTTCCATGGTCCTGTTCATCAAGTGAAGAGCGATCTTGGAAAATAATAGCATGAAAAATGAAAAGTTTGTGTGTTGAAATGAGGACATCACTTGCTGTTCAATAAAAGATCTTATGAATATTTTTGCCATCAGTACCATTTTTTTTAAGGTTTTATGGTGATCTCCCACTCAGTGGGAGAAACTGAACTTCTAGCTTTGAAATCAGGATGTGGGTGCAATTATGGAGCCTTTGTATTAAAATCTCAGTGCCAGTCACTGTAGGACTGTGTTCTGTTCCAGTGAAGCTGTGGAAAGTTCACCATAGAACTGGTACAGGAAAATGTATTTATTTCTATTTTATCTGTCTAAAAGAGCAAATATGCCAACAATGAACTGTGGATGAGAAATAGTACTTTTTTTTTTTACTTTTCCCCCCAAACCTGGAAGGTTGGAATTTTCTTTTTTTTATATCTGAAATTTTTATATCTGAGTTTGGTTTTTTTTAATATCTGAAATGATGGCTTATAACTGAAGAATTGGTCCAACTGGAAAACTGTTTGTGTAGGCTGGTTTGGGGTTTTTTTTTCTTAGGCACATGGTGAAAATCATGCCATCTGGCACTGGGGAAGAAAAGCCTTAAGAATGGAGCTCTTGTTATGCTTATTAGCAATGACAGTTTTGGGGAATTGTTCTAAGGGGCAAATGATGTGCAGTGTGATCAAGCCTGGTATAGAATTATAAATCTCTTTACACTCTTCTCTAGATGAACAATGTGGCACTGAAAACTAAGGCTTTAGGGGCAGGCTTGTAACTGGGGGTTGGCTCTGTGGGCTAACTCCCAGACCTGGCTGTGGGAACGCTTGCCATGTGCACCCCGCTTTCAGAGCAGCCTGGTGCCGCCGCGCTGGTTTGTGGGTGGTTGTGCGCTGTCTCCTGGAGTAGGGTCAGGCATGGGCAGCTTGGCTGGGAACGAGGACTCCTGGTTTCTGTGTGCATAACACCTCCCTTGGCTCTGTAAATGGGAGGCTGCAACTTCTGACTGCCAGATAGCAGACAAAGGGAACATGAGTGTGGTAGCATCTTCCTCTTCGCTGAAAGCCGCTGTGGGTATCAACGGCGTTACACACACAACAATGATATAGAGAAAATAAACAGTTTGAGTGGCTCTGGGAGGAAGACTAAGCTCTTGGTCATCTGGGTTTACTGCAGGCTTTTCAGAAGATGTGTTCTGGACTCCTCCGAGCCAGGTCATCAGGTATTTCAAAGCAAAAGTGGGTATTTGACAGCAACATAAGCACAGAAGATGGACAGGCTTGAAAAGACTTTGTTCCAAGAAAGAAACCCATCCCCATTTGCAGACTTCTCTTTCTGACTCCTGAAGCTTGCTTTTGGCCTGGACTAATTTCTAGTCTGTGTTGTTCCATTAGTTATTAGTGCAGCTGAGCAGGGAAGAATGGGACAGAGTCTTCGAGTAACTTCCCAAGTTTGCCTGAGAGAGCCAAGAGAAGGGAAATAGGCTCTTTCTGCTGTTTCCCTTTGTGTGACAGCAGGACTAAAATCAACATGGGTGAGAAATGGATGTCCTACTCCTGATTATTGATTTCCTTGGTAATGTGGTTCTATTCCTGCCCTTTTTCCTTGGCTCTGTTTTGTGGTGTGTGTGTTTGAAAGGTTTCAACTCCTGACAAGACGATGTGTGATTTTACTGTCTCGCTGGTGAGCTTCCCTTCCCAGCTTCTTTTCTGGGTTTTGGTCTCATCAGATGTTGCTGCTTCCAAATTTCAGTCTAGATTACCTGGTGGTAATTGAATTAAAAATAACAGAATGTAAAAACAAAACAAAACAAAAACAAACAAAAAAACCCCAGGCTTTTCTGTCTGGCTTATTAAAGAAACTAAGAGCACACAGTGAACTCCATGTGGAGTTTAGGTAAAGACAGGAACTGAACAGGTAAATTTTACTGGGATGCCATCAGGCTGGGTAGAAATTCTGTTCTTTACTGGTTGACAAACAGAAGTCAACATAGCAGGGAGATAGTGAAAAGACATAAAATGGTCACCTGTCTTCTCATCAAAAGCTGTGGCATTGCTGGGGCTTACAGTTCAGTATTCTCAAGGTATTCAGAAAGAGACCTGCCTGCCAGCTCGGTGCCTTGGGTCTGGAATTACTGACCTTTCCCCAGTAAGACTACAGGTTGGCTTTGCAAGCTTATTGGTGGAATATTTTTGCAAAGACTTGCATAATTGATGAGAATTTATGAGGTTTCAGTCTTTAGAACTGTTTTCTTTCCTAAGTGATTTCTCTTCTTTAAATGATCTTCTAAATGATTTCTAAAGATTCCCCAAGTGAGGGATTCCTGGCAGAGGAGTAGCAGCTGCTATAGGTTTTTGCTGTAGCTACCTTTCTATATACCATTTGTGGTTTGTTTCTTTTGGGCTCTAAATAGTCTCAGGCATGACTTCACATGGAGATTTTTTTGTATAAATTTTTTGTAGTTTTTTGTTGTTGTTGTTGCTGTTGTTCAGATTTCTTTGTTTCCTGAGCAGTATGAATATCTCATTACAGGGTTCCCAAAGGACAACCCAGTCTGGTTTGTGTTGGGAGGGACCTCAGAGCCCCATCCAACCTGGCCTTGAACCCTGCCAGGGATCCAGGGGTAGCCACAGCTTCTCTGGGAACCTGGTGCCAGGGCATCACCACCCTCACTATAAAAAATGTCATCCTTATGTACAGTAAACCTACTCTCAGTTTAAAAGCTCTGCCTCTTGTCTGCCACTACCAGAGCTGGTGACAAGTCTCTGTCAGTATTATAAGATCCCCATTATATTGAAGGATCACAGTAAGGTCTTCCTGGACCAGAGGATACTTATTTGAAGTGTAGAAGCATTCATAGGGAAAAAACTCACAAACCTCTGACTTAAGAAGTGGGATACAGTCCACAGTGTGGGGGGAGTAGAGGCATCATGGTGGTGTTTTGTATTGACCTGCTCAGTATGTCCCAGGAGGATGTGGATTACCAAAATACTGTGTGAAAGAGAAGTGTATTAAATCTATTTGCATATTCTTTCAGTAAATCTACCACTTTGAGTAGTGGCAACAATTCCTTAAGGTTGTGGTGTCTGGTTACAATTTCCTTGGCACAATAAACACTGCTGACTGAATGGCTTTTCCAGCCAGAAACAAGATATATGGTTTTGCATTCATATTAGTAAGGCTGTTTCAGAGAAAGATTGAAACTCAGTACTATGTTAAAGTTGCAAAACTAGAAATAAAAAGTATATTTCATGTTTCTACCTAAAAGAATTACACACACAAGGTCAAACACATGGAATAGGTGTCTTTTACATATAGGAATTGAAGTAGCAGTTTCTTTACTGAAAACATAAACAAAGCCCAAATGGGATGTGGTTTGTGCCTTGTGGAAGATCAGTTTCAGGCTGATGTGCAGGCAGGCACGGTAAGCCCTGCTGTCCTAGCCCTTCCACAAAAAGCACGTCTAAGCTGCAGATGCTTAGTGCGATGGGAACCTGGTGAGAGCACAGTGAACAGGTTACAGCAGCCTTTAGCGGTGACTCTCTCTGAGGTGGGGGGGAACCGGTCAGCAGCATGTAAACAGAATACAGTGAAGAGGTGCAGCCTGAAACAGTTTGTAGGTTAACTGAGCAGTATCTCCAGAGATTTCTCTAAGGAGGAAGAGAACCACTCAGCTTTGCTTAAGTAAGATTGAGCTAAATGTGCTTTCAGGTTGGAAGGTACCGTTTTCAGCACAAAGGATTAAGTGGACTTGGCAGTTCCTTTGAGCTTGACATTGATATTGTAATGAGCTTTAAATAGCTGATTCCCAACACCTCCTGCTCCTAATGCCCATGGGGTCAGCCCCAGGGTCACACTGAATACCGGGGAGGTTGACTTCCTCAGAGCAGAGGGCCGTGTCCCCAGGTGACACTCAATCTCCTGAAAATCTGTCAGTTCATCATGACTCACTTGAAATGCTACTAGCTGAAGAGAAAGCACAGATCACACCATTACCATGTTAGAAACCTGCTGTTCCCTCATGGCTGAGGCTTCTTCGGTGTGTGAAGATGTGGATCAGGTTAGCAGGCAAGGTGACATAGCAGAAGAGGATGGTGAGAAGATCTGCTTCTGCTCCCTGTGAAAAGCAGATGTCCTGACCACACAGTCCTTGTGCCATTGGAGTGACCTCCCATTTCAACTGTTTTATGTAACAGTATTACTCCTTAACAGCAAGTGCAACTTTCTCCTTGTTGTATTTGTACCATTCCTTCCAGAGCCCCCCAAATAATTTAAATTTCTGCAGTAAGAAATGCAGTGTGTTGCATACTTTTTGTTTGAGACAAGCCAACTGACCACTTGAAAATATGGAAGCAGCACTGGACTGGCATGCTTAATAGGATATTAAAATAAGTAAGTAATACTTGAAGGACACACAAGACCTTGACATATCTGCAGTGAGATCATTGTGTCTGACATGTTTGCAGATTTTCATCAAGAAGGTGGGCAGAATCAACCAGGAAAGATAAATACAATGAAAATACTTAAACCCAAATAAAGTAAATGCAACATCATTCATGTTAGTGTAGAGAACTAAATGAAAATAGCTATTTTTAGATAACTGAGCTAAGCATGAAAGAGACATTTTTATTCTGAAACGAATGCAAAGCATTGTTATCCTGGAAGAGTAAGTTCAGATCATCTCCAGTGTGAAGAGGTAGCTGGCAAAGCACAGGTTCCAAGTTCAGGTTTCCAAGTTCAAGATTAGCAGTAGCAAGTAGATGTAACAGTGTATAGGAATGTGAGAGAGCCTTACAAAGAAACTAGTAGCTCCTGGGATGCCTGGATGAGAGATTGGATTATAAATCTATCAGAACATTTTTAGTACCTTGAGTAGCTTTGGAGTACCTGGTTCTCAAAATTTCAATATGTTAAGTGTTGTCAAGATTTAATGTAATTTACACAGATGAGATTTCATTTTATAATAGTTACTGTAAAGGCAAGTTCCTAATATAGTATAACTAAAAAAATAAGAACTGGTAGTAAACAGTTACTTGAAACCTACAATTAAAATTTCTGTGCTTCAGGTGTTTATGATAGAAGAGGTACAAATGGTGTGACTTTCTTTTACTAGTTTGTCACACTATTTTTTTTCAAAGGATACTTTTAGTTTCCTGAATAACTAGGTATGACATAAAGAGCACCCAACATTTTATTTGTTTTTCAGCAAGAATTTCCAGATGGTCAAACCCCTGATTTTTCATATGAAGGTGGGAAGTGAGAGTTTTACCTTCAGTGTCTCTTTTCTTTCTGATAGTATCGAATAGAAAGGGCCAATCTTACAAATTTTGGGTCTGTTTTCTAAACAGTGTAGCCACACATTCAGTGTTTGGAAAAAACTCCACTGTAAAGTTGACATTGGTGAACGATCAGTGATTTAGATATGACTCCACATTTTAGTTTTAACATGTGAATTTATTGTGTGAATATGTTCCCAGTTTGCTGAGGGTACAACAGTTTAGTTTTGGTTTGGTTTTCTTCTAAACTTGAGGCAAATTTCTGGACCAGAGCCTAAGCAAGAACTTCTGAAGCTTATGAAGAGAACCAAAAATTTGTCCCTTGATCAACGTCACTAATTTTCAAATCGTATTTTAGGGTCTTTCCGCTGTTTTTATAATGAAATGCAAGAGCTTGCAAAATAGTTTTCTGTCATGTAGCAAAAACATCAGATCTTTTCAGCACCTTTTTGCTCTGTGCTGAATTTTTCTTTCAGTGAAGGAAAATCCACCCCAATGCATATTAGAATTGCGAAGAGAGATCCTTCAGGCCATGGTAAGAGAAGTTATGTTTGTTTGCCTCCGTGGAAGTGATCCAGGCCTGTATGAATTGTCTTGAACTGCGTCTCATGTTGAGCTTGTGATTCAGAGATGAGGATATCTTTAGAAAAAAATTTCCTCTTGAACACTGCCATGTCTTATTTTTGTCCTTCTTGTGCATGAGATTAAGTATAAGAAGCATTAATACAGCTCCTTGCTGGAAAAAGCTTTCTGTATCAAAGTCACACGCTCAAATTTATAAATGAATTTAATGATATTTGCAAATGTTTTATGATTAAGCATTCTTGGTAATGGTAAAGCTTCAACTTTTCAGTATCTCTTTCCTGTGTATATGTTATAAGTTAAAGGTATCACTTTATGATGTCTTAAGCTGATCTATAAATCATTATCACAAATGTACAAAAAATGAAGTGAATTTTTGGGATTTGCTAGCTTGCATTTTTATAATTTATGTTAAAAATTTTGTCTTTCTACTGGTGACATTTTTTGAGATTAAAAGACTTATTTTTAAGAAACATGGTCAGAATTTTCTAATCTAAATTTTACTAAGAGGCTCATGTAACACACAAATATGGATTCAATTTGATCTGGTGGGATGAGTAGGGACAAATTTGCATTATTAATATAATGAATTTTTAGTCATTAGTATGCAGTGATTGGATTCCTATTAAGCTCAATTCTCAGCAAGAAATGATCATCTCAAGCATTTCTGAATTTCACCCATTGAAGTGAATATTAACTCCCTTGTTCAGAGTGCACTTACCGAAATGTTATTCCACACACTGCTCGTTCTTCAGCTCAGACTGGGTGGCAGCCCCTAGCAGGAGAGATTGGTAGCACTTTCACACATGCACAGTACTTTCTCATCTACATACACAAACGTTTTTCCTAGAGTCAGTCTGCAATTTGAAGAATGAATTTTTTTGGTATTGCATCATGTTTAGAAGAGGTAACCTTTTAACTTCGTGTTATCTATCAATTATCAATCTATCATTTAGGTTCTGTTGGACTAATGATAGGCTGCTGCTGAGTGGCTTCACCTTCCACTAAAGCAAATACTGTGATGCAAGATGAGACACTGTCAGGGAAAGAACAAATCTCTCCTTCTATCAATTTGCACCAGTGTGACACTGGGGCAGAATATTTCCCCCAACCTATTATCTGTTTCTCTGGTCACTTCTTGTAAGCAGCAAGTGGTTAGAAAAGTGGCTCTGGAGAAACATTCTGGGATTTCGGCATTTGTGGCATAGTGTTATCATGGCAAAGTAATGCTTGAATTGTTTGTCTGTATGAAACATACATTTATGAAGTGAAAGCTATATTAGTATGTGCTTTCTTAACCTGAGAGATTTTGTCATTTGGATAAGGGCAAGGAATCTGTTTTGTAGTTTTCCTGCTTCATCTTCTGAGAAGTCTTTGCCTATGTGTGCGTTTCAGTGCTCTGAAAGGACAGTTACATTTAGCTTTGGGAAATACTTTGCACTGACAGTAGATACACAAGCTCTTCCAGCTCCTCTTAGCTTCCAGGATGGCTTCTACCTGGATTCAGATCAGCCCTGAAAACAGTGTGGCTTTGTGACTGCTCTGGCCCTTGGTGCATTGAGACAAAAAGGGAAAAATTTCTGTTTTGATGACTTCTACTTAATTATTTTAGCAATTTGCCAGAATTTAAAGGAAATACAACTGACACTTTGTACCAAGGCCAAAGCAGGTGCCAAAAGCTCAGTTACTTTTCTGAGTTCACTTAGCTGAGCAGACTGAGTAACTCCTCAGCGAGTACCTACTGCTAAAGTTTCTCAGGAGATATTTGTTTGCAAGTCAGCATTATAGGGCTTATCGGCTTGGTAATGCGTGTCTTCTGCGGCTGCTAAAAGCTTTGAGAGGACTCTGAAAGCTTTCAGCAGCGTGCACAGCTCCGGCTGTTCTTGCAGATCGAGGCTGGGTGGGCTCTGTGTTACACTCTGGTCTTTTGAGTTCTCAGGTGCTGCTGATACAGGAGGATTCCTGGCAGGGCTCTCGTTCTTAGGGTGGTTGTTATGTGTGCGACCCGGAGGAGCCCTGCTCGTGTTTCAGCCATGAAAACAGGCTCACTTTGAGCATTCTGAGGTGCAGGTACATGTGTGCATGCACATGTTGTGCTGATTCTGTAGTTGAGATTGGAGAGTAACAGGGTTTTTTATGTAAACTACAGGAGCTTCCTACCCAGCAGACCTTCTCCAGAATGAGTTATCAGGGATTAGTAGCCCTTCTTATGAGTGGTGCATTTTTTAAGCTGTATTTGTGGTTTGGTCAAGCATTTGGGACATTTGTATTACAGTCTCCATATTTTCATTGTCAGAATTGCAGAAAAAACATGGTGAGAAATTAATTCAAACTGTGGGAACAATCTGAGCACAAAAGTACATAAATGTAGTATTTACATCAATGTTCTCTTGGTTCAGGAGATATAGCATGTAATTAAATGATAATTTTACTGAGGCTGAGAGCGGTTTTGCAACTTAGGCTTCCACTGTTCTGTCTACTTAAAAAGCCGATGAATTACTTGGACTCTGTGGTTCTACTGAAAACAAATTTTTACAGAACCTTAAAAAGTAAAACCCACTTAGTTTGGAAACTCTCTCCTCAAGCAAAAAATCTGTTCTGATGTTATGGAATGGCTTGTGGTGATAGATGTGTTTGGTTGAATTTAGATGAAGTTCCTTGGGAGAATGACTTGATACTAAACAACCCGTGTTGGACGTTGGACAGTCTCACTGGTAAAAGGAATGTGTCTAAGAGAGACTAGGAAATAAATTGAGTTTGTTCCAGTTTTATTCCTTTATATTATTCTGGCTTGAAAATTGCTAGTAGCAAGTGATTAATAAAACATAAGGAAGATATTGTCGGGTCAAATTTTGGGGTCTGCCCCTTAATGGGTTCAAATGGATACATCTCCAGAAATCAATGGAGCAAGGCTGTTTGGTCTTGCTTATGCACCCGAGTTTATGGCAGAAAGAAGAAAGCCTCCCCATGCCCTATTTTCCTGCCCCATAGACTGGCTCTGTTGCTAAGTGGCACAGGGCGCAGGGGAGATGCGTGCTACCCGGCTTTCACGGCTTTCCAAAGTGCAGCAGAGCAGTTGCTGTGGCTGGAGTCACCGCAAATACCACTGACTTGGGGGTATGGCCATGACAGGAGAGGTTGGGCAGAAAGTTGTGTGGGCTTTAACATTTGTGCCTGTATCTTAGTTTGTAGCATAAAGATAGTCAGTGCTGTACTAGGGGTTATTCGCAGTTGTCTCTAAAAGCTGGAAACTTGGCTGTCTGGACTCGTCAGTTACCTGTGGGGGCAGTAACTTGGCACATTCATAAGATATTACTGCTTGGTTGCTGTCTGTATGTCTAGAAAATGTGCTGCAGTGCTGTGTCTTAGGTACTGCTGCAGTAGCACAAAAAAATCTGTGGCGTTGAGTTTGTTTTTGCCTTTGTGTAGCTGAGGTCGAATTTCCTCTACGTGTGCGGATCTCGGAGCGCGTTGTTCAGGGGAGATGCCTGAAGCACTGAGGTCCCATGGCTGCTCATCTGGAAATGCAGAGCTGGGAGGGCACTTTCCATAAGGTCACTGGCTTATGTGGTGCCAACCTAGTATCTTCTTTCATAATTCATAGTTCTTCCACCTTTTTGACTCCGCTTGCAGAGAATTGGTAGAAGAAAAAATATTTGGAAGATGAGGAATGGAAGATCCGATATAAAGGTCACCTCTGAAACTGTAACAGGTACAACCATATTGATTGAATCAAAGCCACTTTTTTGGTTCAGGCTTTTGGTAGACAGTTTTTCCTTAAAAACCCTAGTTTCTTGTAAATGTTCTTTCAAGTGTGAGCTGGCTTATTCTTAAATTTGAATCCATGTTGCTAAATATATGGAAATGGAAGTAAAGGTGGCCTCCACTTTCTATACCCTTTCCAAAGTTCTTTGCTTCCTAGTTTTGTCATTATTGTTTCTACTTCGTGATGGTTTGAAAGAGATTGTAGATTTTCAAATGCTGCTGAAAACTGCTACCTGACTTTCTGTAGAGAAACATACAACTCAAAAGTTGAACTTATTTATGGCTTGAGAAACAAGCAGTGTTTGTGCCATTCCTCCAAGCCACCTCCTTCAGCCTTCCATCATCTCTGTTTTTCTTTATTCATTCCTTGAAATGATACTCTCCTCTAACCTTCTATATATGCCTTGATACAGTGATTTGTCACATTGTGTGGGCTTATTGTAACTTACCTCCCAGACACCTCTTAAGAAAAGAATAAAAGTGAAAAAATCTGATGCTTTTATTACAGATTTCCTGCAAACTACTTGGACAAGAAACAGTATCTGTTACTGAAGTTATCTAGAAAATTAAGTTAAATTTATATACAGGTAAATGTGTGTATATCTGGCTAGCAGAGGTCATTTTTAGAATATAGTGTGAAAGTAACAATCAGTCACTCTGAGTTCCACAGAAAGTTTACAGCAATGGCAAAAGTGACTTCCAAAAATACAATCTTGGAGTAGTCTTGAGTATCCCTTTCCTGCCTGTAAACCAAGCTTCTGCCATTTGTTTCCATAATCTTTAAGCATACACACCCTCTCCACCCCCTCCCCCATCCTGCTGGGTAGGTTTTTGGCTTTTTGAATTGATCATGGTAATAATAAATCAATAAATACTGCCTTCCCCAATTGATATTTTTCTCTGTAAATGTTGATAAAGCAATTTCAGAATTGTTCAGGATGGAGAGTGTTGGAAAGGTAAGCGAAGGAAGTTACCTTAGTTCTTAAATTTAGCTCCCTCAGGTTCAGAATGGCCCCAAGCACACATTTATGTCCTTGAAAATAGGAATTACATGAAAAAGTGTTTGCATTAACATTTGAGTGCCAACAGTGTTTGCTTTGAAGTGACATTTACCTTTTGTCTGTGTGGGCTATGCTCTTCCCCGCCCCTGCGGTGCTCCAAGCCCTCATTGTTCATGTGTACGGGCACAGTTGCGTGTTTGGCTGGCTGTGCGTAGTGCTCTATGTACTTTTGCAGGTCACGGTGCCATTTGGGCTTTGAATAATTGTGTAATATATTTATGGGTTACTTTTTGTCTGCTCTAAATAAGCTCCATAGTATGCTGCACATTATGTGCAAATCCTTGATAAACCAGAGTTACTTTTCAGCAAAAAAAAACCAGTTAGAAATGAAGGATAAGTTTGGCTGTGTACCGCTGGAGTGAATGGATCTTCCTGTGGATGCATGGAGATGTGTTGCTGAGCAAACTCCTGGGATTGATAGAATATACTGTAACTGTAGAGATTGGGTTGGAGCATGAGTAGCAATGAGAGACTTGTAAGTATGTTTCAGGTTACGTTGCACATACTGCTTTCTTGTGAAGGTACAATTTTGTTCTCTCTTGGATCACTGACATGCCTCAAGTGTCCTTTTTTAAGTATTGTCTAGTGCTGTGTTTTCTGTAATATTGTGAAGGGTTTTAATTACCAAGATAGTAAAAATTTGTTTCAGTTGTTGTGTGAAGCTATCTCTAGTATTTGTTATTTTTTGGAGTCTCTTTTTCACTCACAGAACCAAGAACCTGGGACTGTTTGTTCTTCGCCTCAGCCATGTTGTTATTTCATGTACAAAGACCCTCCATACTACTGTAAATTCTCATCCATGAGGAACCTGTTAACTCACAGAATTTGATCTTCTAGTGTAGAAGTCCAACGAGGCTTTGTAATATTTTTTTAAAATGCAACAGTATATTTCTTCTGGATTGTGTTACCAATATTAATTGTGGGCCCATAGGAGAAAATGTTATGCTTTACAGATACAAGATCTGTAATGTAAAGGAATTGGCACTTAGTTTCATCACTTTTTCATACATTCATTAAAATATGTCACCACAGTAACTTTTACTGAGGTGATTTGAGGATAATTAAAATAAGCTGCCCTAGATGCTTTTTCTTTTGGATATTTTATAATTCTTTTTTCTAATCACTACTCTGCCTTTTATTGATGGGATAGAATATTTATCTGGGAGAAATGAGTGAGCCTTGAAAGCTAGTGTTTAATGCTAAGAGGGTATGATCTGACTGCTCTGTGGAACTGAATCTCTTCTGGGCTTGTGCAGATGCACTCCTCAGTTTGTTGTTCAGGTGCACTCTAATGCAACAAGAAACCAGGAGTAAATGATGGGTGTTCAGGACAGATATAGAGCCAATATGAACTTTGTGTCTCTATATATCCAGCTCATATTCTCTCTCCCATAAAAATATTGTGGGTTTTTGTTTTTTTTTTAATGTGGATTACTGCTACTTTGCTTGCTTATTTTTGAGTTGACATTTTTTAAAATTGAAGTTATTAGGAATTTTCTTTCCCTCTTTTCTTTATATCTTCCAAGATGTAAGTTGAGAGCAGTAGTTTGATACACCTGTATTCACCATGGAGCAGAAACCCCTCCTGTTACATTTTAATTCAGGTGGGTTTTACAAGAAGAGAGAGCTAAGCTTACACATGGTGTCAGAACCTCTGAAGAGAAGCTGGGAAACAGGACTGATGGCCTAGTTGTGTCCCCTCTTTTGAAATATTTTATGGCTGAGGGTTTCAGAGTCAGGGAGGCTGGGATTTAGTTTTATCTTCTGCTTGATCACATTTAATCCACTATATCTTATTTTCCTGAATATTTCCATAAGAGATAGATACCTTGCATGGCATGCTGGGTTTGGTGTCAAGGCTTTCCTTGCTGATAGTCTTGCATGTCATATAAATTCCTTGGAAATAAAGAAAGAAGTAAAAATTGGAGGCAGTGGTTGGAACTCTGATAGATTCCGGTCTTTTCAGCAGCATTTCCTAATAGTGTTTTTTAAAAGTCGTTATTTCTGGTTTAAGTGCTTATGACTTCAGTGGATCTTGTTTTGCTTAATTTTCCATGTCCCGACATTGGGTTTGTGATTAAAGAACTGTCTCCTCCCTGGCTCTCCAGCCTGGAGTGTGCACAAAGGCTCAGCTTTAGTTGGAGTAGGCAGGGCGCATTAACGCTTGGAATGCAGGAACCGACAGGGCAAGGCGATCCTGCGGTCCCCTTCCTGTCCTGTCTCCTGCTGCAGCCCGGTGAGTCCTGCAGGAGACAGTTCGGGTTATCTAGGCTGGAAAACAGAAGAAATGTCATCTTATTTTTCAGAGTTGGTTAACAAAAGACAGCAGTCTCCTCGTGCGGTTCCCTCCTCCCGGTCCTGTGCTGCCCGACGCTGTGTGGTTTGCACTCCAGTGTGCCGTGCTCCTCTTGCCCTTCTTCCTCCAGACAGCGCCAGGCAGCAGGAAAGGGAGAGGGAGAGGAAGCTACAGGGGGTGGAGAGAAAGCGCTCCCCTTACAGCAAAGGTGTGTCCTTTCCAACACATGTTCAGACCGCTCCGGAGTTAGTGGCAGGTAAGTACATCCCTTCACGGGCATCCGTCCCTTCTCGCTGTAACGGGGAGCCGAGTCTCGCTTGCATAATTTATCTCTTGGCTCAGTAATACCATCCCAGGGCTTGCAGAATTGGAGGTATGGGAGACTAATGCTTTAAATGATAACTTTCTTGCTACACTTTGCTGTCCATAAATATAATTTTGTGCTGGCTAAACAATATTCTGTGTTCTGAAGGATGGTAGACAAGTGCTGTGTATGAAGAGGAGCAGCTTGAGTTACTTTTAAGTCATAAGGCAGATGTAGGGGCTTCTGAGAGAAAGAATGTCCTTTAATAGCTTGCACAGCCAGAAGGCAAATGATAATTGCTTTGAAAACTTCTCCTTTGTTTTAATTTTAGGAAGTATGATAATTGAAATGACTTGTTATAATAGGACCATGTATGCAAAAGAAAAATCTTAACTATTACTATTTTTTTCAGGATTTATTACCTAGTAATGAAGTTGTACCTGAAAAGCTAATGGACTGCTTATATTCTCATTGACAGTTGTCACTTAGTGTACTTTTCAGCTCATTACAAATGCAGTGTTTTGGGATGAATTTAATGGATAACAATATTGCTTGAAATGGCAAGAAAATATTTGGAAAGAAAAAGGCAACTTGCTAATGTGTTTTATCAAATGAGGATTGCACTTTGCATTAATTTCTATATTGAAAATTCACATCCTTTCAGGTTGAATGTAATCTTTTACAAATGCCTTGTTAGAATTTCACATGTACTGGGTTTTTTTCATTCTTTTCTTACTTTTGAACCCATATAATACTGAATTTTATTCAGTTTTAACTTGAGCTTAGACATCAATAAGCACAATATTCAAATATTTATTTTGGAGGTTGTATTGTTTGTTTCTTAACTAACTAAACCTGTTCAATGAGTAAAACAAGACTAAATATTTTAGTAGAACATGGAATGCATTGCTATTCCTGCTCCTTGCTGGAAGTAGGGACAGAGGAAAATGGATTACAGAACTATTTTCGATGAAATACAGTAACATTTTGTGCATTGTCATGTTTTCTGTTGTCAGATTTTGCTTACACTTGAATTTTGAATAGGTTCCCAGCGCAGTTTTAGCTGAAATTCAAATGGTACCAAATGTCTGGATAGGGTGAGAGATTTGGTTTTGCAAATGCTTATATGAAATGTATAACTTCTCTGAAAGGAATTAGCTGAAAAGGGATTTTTTTTTTTTTTTAGGATTCAAGTTATATCTGAAATATTGGCGGACAATCTGCCATTCATCAGTTTAGCTAGAAACGTATCTAAGACCAAGGCTGCTTTCCACCCAGTCATCCATGAGCCAATCCATACTGCTCAGTGTTCCTATGTGGGCATGCCTGTGAAACTGAGCTCTGCCTGAGAGCCCCACGCCTTGGGAAGCGGGGTTATATAACCACCGTTGCATAAGGGCGCGTTTAACGGTGTTCCGATAGGAGTTTACTTTTATCACTGCTGCTTTAGGAGAAAAGGTTGTGGGGCTGTGGCTAATTATCCTCCATCTTTAAGGTTATTGAGTGTCCTAATTTCAAGGAGTGTCCTTGCTAACAGGAACAACCCTGGAGTCTTGGAGGGTTTCTTGAAAATGGGGCAATGTTCTCATTTCAGAAAACTCCCATGTCAACCGAGATACCTGAGCAACTCCAGAGCCTCACGTGGACTCTGTGAAGGGTGCTACCAGCACTGGGTCCCCTCTCAGCAGAGAAAGATGTGAAATACAGAGCTGCACTTGTACAGACACAGAAACCTTCCTAGCCTTAGATGGAAAGGAAATAAATGTGGTTTTCTGTTTAGAAGTGTGTTCAGCTGCTTGTTTTATTTTCCTTTCTATAACTTCCCTGTAGCTATGAAGCTAATAAGTAGTCGTGAGCATGGGTCAGCCAAATTGGGTTCATTGTCCCTTTCCACTTGAATGGAAAGACCAGGCAGCAAATGTTGGAGCATTAGAAGGAATTTCCACAGAGTTTGCAGCTATATTTAAAGGAGGAACAGCTCGCTGCGCTCTCTGTCCTCAGACACTTGTCAGAAAGAAAAAAGTGGGTTTAAGAAGCATTCAGATTTGTTTGACTACTTTGTAATCTCTGTACTCAAACTCAGAATACTTCATATGTGGTTTAAAATAAAGTCCTGGGATTATATAAGAGGTTACCCAAGTACAACAGGGAGAAAAATCTGTGCCTTCTGGAGTAAAGATTGGAACCTGCATTTACTCAGTACTTTAGGTGTGTGCTGGGACTTCTGTGACTGCATGTAGGTCCAGAGGTTCCCTCTCCGGCCGAGGCTGCTGGGATACCTCAGCTCTGCGCACCTAGAAAAGGTATGCACCCAAGCTCCGCGCTGGACTTCACTGAACTTCCCTATGCTTGAGAAAATCCTGTGTAATTGTGTATTTTATTTAAATAAAAACTTTCTAGTTTTCTCAGCAGAGAGACTGTAATAGATTTGAGGGCTTAGGAAAAGTTAAAATGTTAATCTTCTTCACGCTTAAGATTCTGGGGAGCAACTGCTCCGTAGCCTTTATAGCATCTAGGACTTGTGCATATTGGGTTCCACGGTTGCCTAGGAAGGCAACTCTTGTAGATGTAAATGGCTTGGTAGGGTATTTAAATACCCAGCCCTCACATTTGGCCTTGTAATCTAATGTGTAAACTAAATAGGAAACTTCATGCATTTTTCATGTGTGATGGTGTGTCAGGGCACCCAGGAAAAGTTTCCTTTATTGGCTGTGGGGCTTATCACAAAGGGATACATGCTGCTTGTATTATAGTGACAACTGTTTGTTAAATATGAACAATTATAGTTACTGTAGCTTTATTTTGTAACAGTATAAATACTTGGTGTCAATTTATCAACAGCTGAATGAGTTTAAAAGAATACAGTTTTTTGTTTACAACAGCTGACTCCTACCTGGGTAAGTGACAGTTCTAGGATTTCATTACTTCCCCTCCTGTCATTTTGCAGTATGAAATTTCATGCATCTGCCATCTCGGTTTCTTCCCTTTGTTGGAAAGATTTCGTGTACTCCCACTTCTTGTAATTAGAATAATGATGCAAAATTTTCTCAAGGTTAAGAAAACTGCAGGAATCACAAAATAGAACATGAGCAAGCTGTAATTGCCTAGTTCCTTAAGTGAAGATATGAAACTCCCAAAGAATTATGACAGTCTTTTGTGGAGAAGGTATACTGCTAGTATCAAGGGAAATGTCAGTTCTTAACACTTGCTGATAATTAAGGGCCAAGATTTCGGCTGAGGGGAAGGAATGATTTGCCTTAAGTGTTGGAGCTGATGTGCACCATTAAAAGCATCCATAGAACAATTTGTAAGCTATTTAATGTTGTAAAAATAACTGAAAAGGGTGTTTGCCATTTCTTTATTAATTAAACAGGGAACATTTGAATGATAATGCATCATGTGGATTAAGTCTTACAGTTCTCATTGCTGCTAATGAGATTTGTAAATATTGCAAAATCCATATGCATCATAACAGAAAATCTGTTTCAGAGTGCATTAGAAAGCTCTTCAGTCATTATTGCTCAAACTTTCTTTCGGCAACTTTGTTTCTTAAATCCAATCTTAACTGGATTTGCTTTTAAAATCTGAACTGCACTGCCTGCTCATTTCACCTGAATATACCTGCATGCTTGGTCAGCAGGCTGCAGACTGAACAGAGCCACCAGTGCTCCTGAGCCACCATAAACTGACAGCTGCATTCTCCAGAACAAATGCCTGTCTCGCCTCTGCTGGTTCTGTTTTTTAAAACTCTCTGGGCAAGACATCAATGATGTTCATGTGTGGACAACACAGTCAAGTTCCTCTGTGCCTGGCAAGTTTTGGCAATTTATAGGTACCTGAGAAGCAGAAGGGAGGATGCTTGTTCATAATGTGAGATGTCATGGAAAAGCTGTGCCACAAAGCACCAGCAGTAGATTTTCTCTCATCTTAATTCCACGGTGAAGGCCTGTATCACCTGATCTTCTCTTCTGGGTCACAGTTGTTTGGAAAAGGTTGAAAGGTGCTCTCTTGAGACACTTTTATGACCACTTCTTTTTCCAGTTTTTCCACTTGTCTGTCTGCCTTGACACATGGTTTGACAGCAGTGCCTTCACTGGTGCCACTGACAGAGTCCCCATCTTCCCTCTTCCACAGACTACATCTCAGGGGTGCTACAGCTGCGTCATTCCCACTGCCCAGCTGCTGAGTATGAGTGACCCATAAAACATTAAATTAACAACTTTTCCCATGCTAAGAGGTACTACCACTTCTTACCTGTGCTGCCAAATGCCTGTGTTGCTTTGTCTAGATGTGTACTCAGTTTATTTTGGCTGACTTCATGCATATGTTCTCTCTTTGCTAATATTGTGGCTCCACTAAAGTACTAAAAGAGTTGGTGCTTTGTTTTTCCACCACTTCACGGGATGCCCACCTAGCTCACAGTGCATATTCAGACTTTTCCCCAACAGTGCCCTTCTGGATAAATTTCAGTCTTTGGAAAATTAATTGAGTTAATAATCTCTGAATGCTGCTCCAATCTGATTTTGTTTGTCTGTATAAGCCTGTACCAAAGCCTCATTTTTCAAACTGTATTTATGAAACAAAGTTATAGGTGATTAAAAGTCTGATTGTGTCTTGCCTTCACCCTAACGGTTCATATTCAGTTTTAGGCATTGCATTCTCTTTTATACTATAAAACTTCCAACATAGCATAAATCAGTATTGCTCCAAGTATTTTGGGGAATTATGCAACCTGCTAAAGCTAGTAAACAGATTTCCCCCCAACCATCAAAATCATTTTTAGCAAGCTGCCTTGATAGCATTGTAAGTAGAGATTTGTAGATGTACCGAACCCCTTCACTGATGGGAGTTAAGTCTCTTAGTTCTGATATTTTGGGGACTGAAAGAAAACAATTTTTAAAAGAATCTCTCTTTTGTGGCTAATCCTATATGTAAGGCAAGTAGTTAATCTTTATTTGCAACATTTGACCTTGAGTTTTGAATGTCTTCATGAAATGGATGTTCTTCATTACAGGTAAAATGTGTTGGGTTTTTCCTAGTGCCAATTATGACAATATATCTTTCATTCTGAAAATGAAGTTCTGTTCCATGACTTGGGCAAAATATGTCCGAACTCTTCTTTTACTCTAAGCAGGATTGCAGAAATGATGGCATTGTTTGTATAAGTGATGAAAGCAATTTGGTGTGGCAGGTAGAACTGAAATGCTGTGTCTTGAGTCAAAATCTGGTCATGAAACTTTTTAATAACTGTCTACTCTTCTAACTTCCTCCCTCTCTTCAAACTTGTGAAAATGCATCTGGAGTGCTCTGACCAGTGTCAGTCTCTCCAGTACAGGACAGGTGCTGACAACTGGAGGATGCCCAGTGAAGGGCCACTGAGGTAGGGAGCACGTGGCATACAAGGAGAGGCTGAGTCAGCTGAGGTTGTCTGTTCTGGAGAAGAAATTACTTCTGTGGATTGAGTTTTATTGCTTTCTTCAGTTACCCAGCAGAGGGTTATGAAAGAAGGCAGAGCCAGATGCATCTCTCATGTACGCAGAAAAAAGTATATGAGGTAATAGCTATAAGTTGCATTATGGGAAATTCTGGTTAAATATGAAGAACTTTGTCACCAGAAGGATGTTGCAGCATGGGAACAGTGGCCTAGACCAAGGGTGGGAATTTCCATCCTTGGGGTTATTCAGAGCTCTACTGAACATGACCCTGAGCAAGCTATTCCACAGTCGAAGTTGGCAGTGAGTTTGACTAGATGACCTTCAAATGTCTTTTCCAACCTAAATTACCTTATAGTCTTGATAAAAAGGTAAAAAAAGGGGAGAGAGATATATTTGATTTGAAGTTAATTTTCAAAGTAGAAATGCACCAGAGTCTGAGCCCGTGTTTCATGTGAGTCACGTACATCTAAGTCTGCTGGGACTCTGCTGTGCTGTGGAGTCAGTGGGTCCTCTGGCAGTCTTGGAACACTGATTTGAAATGGCAGTTCATGCTTAGCAGTTATCATGGGAGGTTATGCTTTCAGTGTGGCCAGCTTGCCTTCCTTTTTGGTGGTTTTATATTTTTACATGACAGATCTGTGGTTTTTCTGTTGTTCTCTTTAATTGATTCTAGTAAATGGAATTCATGCAGGTAGGAGGGAAGGTGCAGGAACAGGAGAGGAGGAGTAAAAGCAGTACAACCTTGTCCCACATTGGGAATTAATAAATAACATTACAGGTGGAGTCCCCAAGTTCTTCCATTTTAGAAATTAGTGTTGAATTGCTTGCAACAATGGTAGGTGATCTGCCCCAAGTTTCTAGATGAGTTTTCCATTTACTGTGTGAAATGATATAAAAGTTAAGGTGATAAGCAAAAAATCTTGACAGCTTGAGTCCGTGTACATCTTGCTATGCAAGAAGTTTGACACTTGTTTCTGCAGTGTTATTTCAGTGCTTTTAATTACTGTTTCTGTTAAAGCACCCTTCCTGGAAGTGTCACCTTCCACTAAGTGAATTATGCTGCAGTGGTTTAATGAGGGATGCACCATGAAATAGTAAACAATACATCTTGATAATGGCCTGTATCAAGGGGGAACTGTAAGAAAATCAGGTATGATAAAACTTAATTAACATATGAAGGCAGCACTTACAAAATGCAAGGTGGGCTGACTAAGGTTACAGGATGAAAAGCAGTAGGTAACTACTGCTCCCTCCCTTATTAAAAGGAAAATGGCGTGGGGAGTCTCACTGTATTACAGTGGCCTTACAGCTGTGCCACCCATCCCTCTGAAGCCCTGGGGGATAGGACCAACAGGCAGAGCAGAGATAGCCAGCCTAGGTCAGAGAGGGACCAGAGAGCCTGTCAGCTCTGAAACTAGACATCTGACAGGCAGGAGACTTGTGTCCTAATCTCAGGGTAGGGGGCAAAAAGGAGGGATTAAAATAAATCATTGTTTACAGAGGAAGCTTGCTGCCAGAGTGCCATCCAGCCAGGAGGTTTCTAAGATTTTTAGCTTATAATTTTTAGAAGTTTTAGCTGGATAAAGCGTGAATATTTGAAATGCTTTAACAGCAACTGCTGACCTACCTTGCTGTTAAGCATTTAATAACTGGTGTTGAGGTTAAGCATCTGTGGCACAGTCTTTCTCTGACAAGATTTCTTTTGAAGGAGTCTTTCAGTATAACTCTTTTCATTACCATTGTAGTGTTTGCAAATGCACCTTATGTAACGGCCCTTCCTTCTGTAAAATTTCAAAAGCCTAAAATACTGCTGTTCCTGCTAGGTAGGTCATTTGATTTTGAAATTTTGACCCTTCTTTGAAGGGCTATTTTTGTACTTGTCCCTTTTCAGAATCTTATTCTGGTAGTGGATTTGTGAGTACAGAAGACTGTAGTTCTTATGCCAATCGCATAAGCTAAGATGTTAGAGACCACTTGTTTAGAAGTTCTCTTGAAGCAAAGCTGCTGGTTAATGCACTGCTAAACAAATGATCTCTTGTCTAAAAGTGACCTGGAAGGGAAATTCTGGGAGAGAATTTTAAACAATTTGATTCCCTGTAAGAGGGAGGCATAGCTCTGAGGCCGTAATCCCAAAAGGAAATTTGTGTAATTTCAATAAGAATCTGGGGCTAAGACGCAGAAGGTCGTGAGCATCACTGATGGTAAGTGAATTATTTAGGATGACATGGGAAATAAAAAGATTATAGAGATAAGAAGTAGAACTTCAAATATGTCTACATCAGCAAGTCACTTGGTACATTAGAAGCAGATCAATAGCTTGATGCACTCAGTGGTGAGGCCCCTATATTTGTGTAGGTTTTACATTGGACTGGCTTTAGTCTGAGCCTTTGGACTTCAAGTACTCCCTCACATGGCTGGAAGCGTTCCAGAGACCTGTGATTGTTTCAGGTCTCTGTGTGTTGAATGCTTTTGGTGTGAACCTGCAGTAGGGCTTCCGCTTTGTTTCCTCCTAAAGAAATTCAGTTCACAAGCACCGAAGCTGTTCTGCAAACTGAACTTGCACCCAATAAAAAGGGATGGTTGTAGAAGCCACTTCAAAACTGCAGTGTTGCACAAAATCAAAATGTGAATGTAGGGCACAGCAATGTCATCTGGCTGTGCAGCCTGTTGTAAAAATACATCATCTTATCTCCTGACAGGGAAGCCTAGGTCCTTCTCTCTGAAAGTAGAATTTATCAAAATGAACTATATTGGGTTAAATCCATTTTCTTTGAAGTTGATGGTAAAGCTTCAACTGATGTAAATGGGAGTGGAATTAGGCCAGCACTGATCACTTAAGGGAAATAAAAATCTAGGCTAGAGAAAAGGCAAAGATCAACTCTGCACAGATATAGAAATAGTTTCTGTGTGTTATTCCACTGGCAACCCCTGTGTGCTTTAGTATGAGTCTGAGGGCTCATTTCTAGGGCAAATGTCATGGAAACCTTTGTACCATGTTTTAACCCCAGGTTAGTGGTTATCGGTGGTAGGAGGTACCTGTCCTGCAATTGAAGCTGCAGTGCAGCATTTCTCTCTGTTGAGTTTTTGCTTGCAGACACTGTCAGACAAAACTTAGTTCACAGTGGTCTGTTATGATAAACCCTCTATGACCACTGAAACTTTTGTTTTACACTAACTCTTTGTGTTACTATTCTTTTGTGACACTTGAGTTGGAAGGAAACACTAAATACAGTGAAAGTGGATTGAAAGCCTTCAGCACATCAGCAATAGTTGTCTGTTTTGACTGTGCCTTGTGTGATAACTGTTCACATCCCTTCAGGAATGCCCCCTGTAATCTGCATGTCTGTACTGTGAATAGCAATGCCAGCACAGAGAAAACTGTGTTTTGCTAGTCAATCCTATGGTGCTGAGGACTTCTAACTCCTTTTCAGTCACTGAATTGTTCCTTATTTGCTTCCCTTATGTTGTGTTTGGACAGAGTCTTTCTAATCTGTTCTGGAACAGCAGAGAGGCATTTAGAAAATGGGCTGTTCAAGAGGCTCATGGCCAGGGATTTCATCCTGGTGCATGAAATTTCTTATGCAATAGAAATATAGCTCTGGTTATAATATGGGATCTGGGGAAAAAAATATCTGTCAAAGGGAATGACAAATCCACCAGTGCTTCTTGTGCAATTAAAATGGCAGTTTATCTTTGGGTGATTCATGTTTCTTCCTTTCAAACTGGTGAGCTATTCTGGAAAGCAAAAGCTCACGTCTTTGGGTCCCCTGGCTTCTGTTCATCTCTGATTTGGGTGCTGTTTTATGCTGATACGCCCCTAGGGATGTTTTAATCCCAAGAGAGCAAGAGCTTTGCAATTCCAGCATGGCTTCCTGTCTCCTCTGAACTGCACCGCAGTTCTGTTAATCTGGCTGCTGCCTATTTAGGCATCGTACTACATCTCGAACGGCAGTGGGGTAAACAGATTCAGCAAATAAGCTGTCAGTCCTGTGTGCTCACAAGTGGCAGATGGGGTCAGCCAGAGAAACAGATAAACACAGGAGCATACACACAGATTTTCTTGTGTCATTGCCTTTTGACTGTGATGTAAATGAAGAGCATGAGTACGCAGAGTGCTACGAGACAGTCTGTTAAAATGAGGTGTTCTGCTCTCTGAAGTCATTGGAAGGCTCAGGGGAACGGCAGCTTTGAGAAATGGTTAAATAAATTTAGAGGATAGATGTACATTTTTACTATTTGTGTAATTTCTTGAAGGTCACTTGACTTGCTGTGACAGCAATGGGAATGGGACTGTTACTTGTATCCCACCAGGTGCCAACTCCCAGGTGCTGAAATCATTTTTGACACTGGGAACACAGGTGTTATTTGTAATGGTTATGCTAGAACTCGGTAAGTTTTGTTCTTGTGAGAAGTTACAAAAAGCAAGATATACATCAGGCTAATAAGGAGCACATCTAAGGAAGGATTTTCTATTCATGTTCAAAGGCAGCAAAACAATAGATGCACAAACATGTGAATAAAGCTATGTGTATTTAGAATGCTCACCTGTAAAAAAGTCCTTGTATTGATTTACATGGCATCAGGTTTAAATAGGCTGTAGAGGTGGTGTCCTGTTAATCCACAACCTGAGTTGCTCACTAAAATCAAGAGTGGTCTGGATGTGCATTTTGTGTTAGTGTGTGCGTTGGATGCACGCAAATCAGATGTGGGTTATGTTTTGATTAGTTTTGCTTGATTTTCTGAGATAAAATTATGTTTTTGTTCTTAGGGGTTGTATTTGAATATGCAAAGATTGGTTGTGGTGAATTTACAACAATGTCCTTTTGTTATTCTGGAGAGTGTGCCAGGAAGTGTTATTACTGTAAGATTTCTGATGTAGAAACACAGAATCAGAGATTGCTAAAAATTATCAGAAGTTTAGTAATCTTAAGGCTTTGATGTGTGAATAATTTTGGATAGATCCACAAAATGCAACCAAGGAAAACAAATCTGTTGCCAGGAGGCGTGAACTGGCTTCTCTTGGAAGTATATAGGGATTAAGTAGTATGAAAACCTTGGAAACAACTGCATTACATTTTTTTGCTTACTTGCAAAATACTTACAGGTATTAAGTTAATGGAGAGGTTTGGAGTCAAACAGATCTCTCAGACTAGTCATGGAAATCCCAGTGTTCAAGACCTGGGTGTGTTTAATTGGTACACCTTGTGCACAGGGTGCTTACAGGTGCAATTCATGTTATTACTGATTTTAGCTGTGTTACAGACATGGTCAGCGTTAGACTGGATCTTTGCAGAACTTGCAGCAAGATATAGGGAATGCCTTGTTACCTCTCCTACCCACAGAGCTTCATTTGAAGGTCTAACCACTTCTATAATGAAGTAATACAGCTCTTTAGGTGTCCTTTACTTGTCCAATATTTGTGGACCTGGTGTCAGGTACAGCGATGTGGCTTTGTACTGAAACTCTGAGATATTCGTGATGGGTGAGCTTCCAAGGTGGAGTTGTGACATGAAGAATTTGGAGACATCAAAACGGTTTCGGTTTAGAAGTAGGAATCAAAAATACTGTAGCAGCTGACTGGTTTGTCTGTAGCAGTATTTATCCCTGAAAGAGTTAAGAGCCCAACAAATCAATAAAACACTGTACTGTGGTATTAGATGCAGGTTAAAAATTGACAGTAATCAATCTGTCCTGGTGTTTTGGGGGGTGTTTCTTCCAAATGCCTCAAGATAATTTTTTCCAAAAATTCCCTTTCAGGCATTTATTTTAGGACAATAATCACTTCCTAGTCAAAAGCCAGAACATTCCATGTTCACTTGTGTTTTGTGATTGCTTTTTGACAGGTATGACCAACAGAATACCTTTATTTTTCCCAAATACCTTATTTAGATGAAGAAAGGTGAAGTAAATATATGCTAAACTTCTTAAGATCTCTATATCCTCAGAGTAGCTCAACTTACAACAGCAGTTGTTGGGTTTACTCTTTTAATTTTCAGTTCTTCTTGGAAGCTGAAGTTCAAGGTGTCATTTCTGGTGAATGCATAATTAACAGCATTTAAACTGAGTTCCACAGAATGTTTCAATCTAAAATTGTTAATGGTGCATCTTGTCTGAGTTATTTTGGTGGAAGTCATCACACACACACCTCCCACCCACTTCCCCCACCCCAAACCAGTTTTGGTCTCTTCAAAAGTAAAGAAGGTTGCAAAAGATTTTAGAATTTGGAGCATTTCCCAATGCCTTAGTGCTGTGGGAACATCGGATGTTTGGGCGCAGTCCCCTATTTATTTAATTTGAGAATTGAGCCATAGTCTCTCACTGCCTAGAGAACATTCTAATTATTACTCTAGAGAATAATTTTCACACTTTCTTTTGCCAGCCATTAAATATATGGTGATTTTGATTCCTTTTCCTGCAAAGTAGAACAGCTTAAACTCGAGAGACTGAAATTGTAGCATACGATGTCAGTGATTAGGTGCAGACCTTGGCTGGCAAATAAAAGTGCAGTTTGATATTTTCACTCCACTGCTGGCCACTTACCAGCAGTGCTGGTGGAAAGGAGCAGAGGGAGGTGGAAAAGCCCCACTTTGGTAGCGTCACCTGTTTATGCTAAGCTAAAATTGATGGGTAATTGCAGTAAACTGGTGCAGTTTGTGCAAGGTAAAAAGAAGACGCTTATCTAAGAGCTGGGTAGCACTGCAGGGTTCTGGGGAGCACTGCAGGGTTTTGGGGAGCTGTGGGAGGAGGAGGCTGCTGCTGCTCCCTTTGTGCCCTGACACTGCTTTTATGGCCACAGTGTACCAGGGGAAGCTAAACTCTTGGAAAAGAGTATCTTGTTACTTTACCTCCCCAAGTAGACTCATGGTTTGTCTTGCAGAACATATACAGGGTCAACAAATTAAATATTTTAATTTAATAACAGTACAGTTCTCTAGAACTTGGTATATCTTCACATAAATTCTACATTAAATGTGCCTAAAGAAATGCAAATTGACCTAATGCCAACACCACAAAAAAGCGACTAATTACCAATTTTTTTACATCAAATGTGCATTAAAGAAAAAAAAGAAAAAAGAAAAGAAAAATTCCAGATCTTAACACAACATCCAAAAAGCAGAAAGTCTGCATGTGTTTTGTAGTTTATGAATAAATGGTGGCCATATTCCAAAATGGAAGATTTCACAGAGAACACTTACTGTCAGCCTCTTACAAAAATACCTTTCCAACTCAATTGTCTCTGCTTATCCCCATCACCGTGGTTAAGAGATGAGGAGGGAGTTGCTCCCAAAACAGACAAGTAATTTGCTGTAAATAGATTTTAGATCAACACATTTGATTGCAAGGAGAAATCAAGCTGAGCTAGTGCACTTTGTGCAACACAGGTCTATGTTCTCTGCAAGAGACACAGTTAAAATCAGCAAACAATCATGCTCTGTAGCAGCTGAGACATCCAGATGGTCTCAGTTTATCCCTCATTAAAACACATTTCAGTGTTCCAATCTTTAGATAAAGATAGGCTTGAATAGCTGTGGCAAGGCCCATATCCTAAAAGAAAGGTCACAAGCATTTAGACGGTTATGGAAAGTACATCCCAGAGCAAGCCGGTGCCTTGGGTCTGCACCAGTTTGCGTACCAAGCCCGGGCAGCTTGCAGACTGGGGAGGCTGGGCAGGGTCAGAGGGGCAGGTGGAAAAGCCCCAGCACAGTTCCTCCCCGTGCTGCCTGTGTGCCGTAGTCCCTGGCCTGCCTTGCATCGGCGTGAGCGGGCGTCACTCTGAAGTTGATGACTTTCGGCTCCTTCATTTCTAGGGTAGCCTAGGGGCTGGTGTCACTGATGTCGCTTCTTGCAGGAGAGCACAGCGCTGCAGCGTGGCAGTGAGATGAGTGCTGCAGCCTGTGTGCTTCCAGCTGACCGCTTTGTCTGTGCCTTCTCCTCCTGCCGCTGCGTGAAGGAGGCGCAGAAGAGAAGCAAGTGGAACAATGCGATCCACGTGTCAGATGGCCAGGGAGTGCCGTGAGGCTTGTCTCTGACTTTCCATCTTCCCTCGGTTGCTGGAGAATTAACGAGGAGCACGGTTGTGCTGAAATTTGAGTATCTGCTGAAGGGCTTTGCTGGAGAGCAGTCTATGTATCCTGCAGCTAATTATGTCATTAATTAATCTATTATCTATTGATGACCAGCAAGAGAGTTGCTGACTGATTCAGACCCTAGATGGTAATTCTTAAAGTATTTATTTCCTGTATTTTGATAACTCCCTCTTACTGCTTTGTAGCCACGATAAATCCTTGTAGAGAGTTAGAGCTAAGGTATTCTCAGAGAAAATTCCTATTTCCTACTTGCTCTCCTGATCCCCACCCCACCTCCCAATATGCAGCTAGCTAATGTAGTTTAAAAGTTGCAGAGTGGGAAGATTAATCTCTCTTCCCCCTTGCCAGCTCCTAAAGAAGCTACAGCTTTGTAGTTTCAAAAGAGAACATTTTATTTTTAAGTTGCTATTAATAGAACAGAAAATTAAAAGCTCATCATGGTTAGGATGAGATCCCGATTGAACCTGACAAGGAAGAAGATATTTAATAAAAGTACCAGGCGTGATGATGGCTTTAAAATAAATCCATGTGTTAATAGCTAAATTATGAGGTGATAAGCTGATGGTCTATTTAAAAATGCATTTGTAGGAGGATTTTTATGATGACCCCATGGATAATGGTTGTTAGTATGTCCTGTCCTAGTGCTTATATTTTTTGGCTAATTGTATGATTTTAAGGTTGGGCACCAACATTCTACATAGCTGTGATCACTTTTTTTTTTCCATCAATTGATGTCTGCTGCTGTTTTATCAGCTTATTTTTCTGAGCCACCAGCTAGGATAATGTGCTTGAGGGAAAATTATACCCTACATCAGTGGTTTTGTTACAGCATGTTGTACATTATTGGTAATTTGAATGCACCCAGATAAAAATAGAAAGGTTAAGTAGTTTTCCAAATGTTGCTGCTGTGAAGCAGAAAAAGATTAGTGTCTGTACCATACACGTTTTTGAAGGAAGAGCGATTTTTTTTTTTACCTCCCTTTCAAAACTACTTGCTAACATGAATGTTCTTCTTTTAGCTGAATGTAAAGAACAGTCTGCTTCTTGAAACTTCTCTCCCCAAACCTTTTTTGTTCTTTCTGATTAATTTTCAGGACTAAAGAGCCCAGTATATGTTGTTTGTATACAGACACACATCCAGAAAGGGTCTTGCCATAGGTGGTGGGGATTTTTTACCAACTGGGATGATTTGCAGTCAAATAGGGACGATTGTCCTCTGCAACGTCTCCTCTCGCCCTCGGTTCTAACACAGTGGGTTTAGTTCACTCCTTGGTTGTTGGTTTGTTTGTTTGTTGGTTTTTTTTTTTCCTTCCAGTGGTGTTTAATGTTTCTGATCTTTCTCAGATGTTTTCAGTAGAAAGGAGAAATGCCATTTTTGTGTCTGAGATACTTATCCAGCATGTGTCTATGATTTCTGTAAAACTGTAGTTTGTAATTGCTTTTCCAAAACAACTTCTTGACACTCTGTATATGAGAATAGTCTGCAGGGAGCACCTAGCAAAAAATTGGTATTTGGAGAGAGTTGATTGATATATGTATACTTTTAATGCTTTGTGAATGTCCTATTTAATATCACTGCAGAACATCACTGTATGTCTTTCAGCTAATGCCCACTGAGATTTAAAACCTCCTTTTTGGCTGCTCTCTTTCTTAAGAGTGACCTTGGCTGACAGTTTCTATTGTACAACTGAGTCCTGCGGGGATTTTCTTTTTTTCCCCTCTCTCATCCTTTCACATGGATTTACGTGGTGCTGACTTAACTCTCCAGTAGCTCTGCTTCAGTTTCATTGCAGTTAAGATATTCATAGCTATAGAAGCACTGTGTAAAGCATATGTTTATATTTGATTTTCTTATAGGTAAAAAATGTCATGGTAGATGGTAAATTGTGTCTCCTATGAACACTTTCCTTTCTTCTCCCTGAGTAAAGAGAAGGGAAATGACCCATGGTCTGCTTGACAGGTGATAGAAATAAGGCAGCTAATGACCTGCAGTGCAAGCTAGGTGGGGTGTGGGGGATGGAGTAGGTGGCTCTTCACTCTCTTCCAGCTCTGTTGTCTGTGCTCTTGAAAACCTGGGGAGAGACTCTGACCAAATCATGGTTTCAATCGCGATGTGTTGTTCTAACCTCATATTCCCTGCAAGATCTGGGAATGCTTGCAGCTGAGGATTCGAAGCTGGAATTCAAAGCTCTCAAGGTTTGGATCAGTGTCTAGCAGCAAAGATAGGTAACTTGCCTTTTTAGAGAGACGTTTTATAAGGCTGGGTATTTTGGTGTGACTATAAGCAGTACTTAGGTGGATTTTTGAGTGTGATACATATATGTTTTTGAAGAAAGACTGCTTTTGTTTTAGCCACAGAACTTGTTTTGCATAAGGCTGAGCAAAGCAAAAGGATTATTTTTCTTTAACTCTGGTACTTGCATAATTATGCACTGGGAGTTCAGTGGCGTACAGGAGATTTAAACAGACACAAAGTTTTATAGCAACTTAATTCTAATATGTGTACTGGTGGCTTTAAAATACTGGTAACTTTATTTTTCAGTAATTTATAACATTTTAAAGTTTTACTTACGTTTTTTAGACTTTTGCTTGCTGCTTTTGAATGCAGAGCTATATATACGAGGTTGTTTAGGCATGCTGTGTAAATGCTTGCTTTTGATATATTTAGTTAACTGATCTCAAAATGTAGGCAAGGCAGTATTGTGATTTATTTTAATATAATCCCTTATGAAATTTAGAGCTATGAACTAAACAGAAATAATGTAGTGGCATTGTCAGCTGTGTAATAAGAACTGCATGTCTGTGGGAAATGATTAGGTAAGTCAAGGGGAGGTGAAATGCTCTCATTAGAAATCAAGAAGATAAAGAATAGGCCATGGCCAGGGAGCAACAGTTATTTTCTCCTCTGCAGAGGAGCGCTGCTTCAGTTTGGGGTATTTGGCTACTAGAAATGAGTGGCAATACAGTGGCTTTCAAAATGGGCATCTTGCCTAACAGGCGGCGTGTGGACTCTGGTCCAGGGATGTAGGGAATCTACATGGTGATACAGGATACTGCTATGTGCAAGTGCATGTGGGCTACAGACACAACGAGGCATGGATTGTGTCATTGCAGATGACTGACATCATTAGGTGACAATTTTAAGAGCAACCTAAATTTAAGAAAAAGCTTTTATAACTTGTGTGGTGCTTACAGCTCTGTATTGTACCGGTGGGAAACAGTGGTGCCAGGCTTGGGTGATAGGAGTAGACCAGCCACTTGGTCTGTCTGTGACTGGCACCTACTGGGTTTGTGTGGCCTGTTCAGTGGTGCGTGTTGCCTGACAATAGTTATTTGCTTAAAAATCTGCCTAATGAAATATTCAGGATGCCTGCTCTCCTTGCACTGTTGGTAACCATGTTGTGGTTCTGTCCAGGCAAGGTGGCAATGGTCCCTTGCCTTGTGCTACACGGACAGCCACAACAAAAATCTGCCTTTGCCAGTCCTTACAGCACCGAATGCAGCTGTTAATTATAATTTGGTCTCTGCTCTCATTTCAGAGGAGAGACTCCCATCTCAAGGACAGAATAGCCCGATCTTATTTAAAAATTCTTTTGCTTTTTTTAATTTATTTTTTAAGAAAAAGATACAGAAGTTCTTTCTACTGTTAACAAATATAAAATATGTATTCAGTAAACAGATTACAGCATGCAGTTTTCCTTTGAAACCATTATGCCGATAGTGCTTATGAAAAATGTGTGTTCCAATTCCATTCATACAGATTTTTATTGTATAACTAAATAGCAATATGTTGTATTTTAACAACTAGATGATTTTTCATATTCTGTGTTTTACCTGTTTTGTTATTTTGCTTATAGTTCTTTTTCATGGAAGCTGGATTTTCTGAATCTCATTTACAACCAATGGTGCTGCACTAAAAGCTGCAATAGTAGTTTCATGGCTTTATATCTTTACTTAATTTTGTAATAAGACGTCTCTGATAGTGAAACCAAGGTGACAGGACTTCAAATGCAGATTGTGATGGAAGCTTGTTTAGGGTGGAGTTTTTGTGTTGTTTGCTGGGGTTTTCTTGGGTTTTTATTTTGGTTGGTTCCCCCTGCCTCCCCCATCCCTCCCCCCAGGCCAGCTGTTTCTCATGGAGATTTGTATCATACTCCAGCATTTCATCTGGTGAAGAGTCAGCCACCAACTGCTGACTGACAATAACGATGTCTGACTTCAGCTGCTGCTGTATTTCTTGTACCCAACACTGGCTGGCCCTAGGAAAATACTATTTTGTTTTGTTTGTTTTGGTTTGTGGGTTTTTTTTTCCATAGTTTTTTTGTTTGTTTCAGTTTTTTTGTTTGTTTTTGTTTTTTGTTTTGTTTTATTTCAGTAACCCCTGAAAAATTGTCCCCCTGCAAAAACTGGTTGCCCTGCTATTAGTTTTGAAGCCACTCTTAGGAAAAAACATTACTGTATATATAAGGCTGAAATAGATCATTTTGGGCTAAATACAGCAATCTGATTCCATTTCTGTAAGGTTGTGTGGCTCTCCTGTCTTTTGGCTAAAGGTCTGCTAATATGCTCCAATTTTCTTTTAAGGTGATGTGACCAGCAGTTGCTGACCAGTCCTCCTTACTGCTAATGTTTGGTTGATTTATATAATAGTTGCTGACAGAAAAAACAGCACAGGCAGTCATGTTGGGGAGGGGGGGGCGGGGATGTGCATTTCTTTTCCCTTGCACTGCTATGTAGAATTAAGAATTTCTTTCCTAGGAATGTGAGTGTCAACACTGATAATACTGTAGTAGTTTGGAATTAGATGTTAAAGGAGTAAAGGTCTTTTTTGTGAAAAATATATGGATTTAATCTTGTCTGTAAATTTTGTGTTGCAAAGTACTTCCAGTGGGTTCTAGAAGAAACTGTTACTGAGTACTCATCAGGAATACTGCTCTCTAAACAGGTGCTTTTAGTACAATAGTCACTGGCATTTTCACATGCTGGATGTGAGTTGGATCCTCTTTTCCTTTTAACAGCACTCATGTCCCATCAGGTACAAACCCCATTGACCTACATGCAATATTTGCTGACATAGCTGCTCTCATGGTTGCAATTTGAGCTGATGTAAAGAGATGCCAGTTCACCACACAAGGTTTGGTTTGGGCCCCATAAACTCCAGAGTTCAGAACAGCACACACCAAAATGTGTTTTGCTGCAGCCGACCAGTTGTGGATTTCCTCAGTTTTTACTGTCTCTGTTGTCTTATAGATCCATACTTAAGAAAAACGTTATACCAGTCAACTTTTTACTAAAATGCAATCCATCATAATTATATTTCATGTTAATGAGTGCTCTTCCACTGTGCTTCCTGAGAGGTTTAGATGTGCTCTTGCTTCCATCTAAAGCAGGAAAAGACCTCCATTTTATCTCCAGCTTCCTTTTAAAAACCTTAAAATTCTGGCCTCCTTTAAATATTTGAGACTACAATCATGACAAAAATTCTAATCAGCACTGAAAATATTTCTGCTGCCATTGAAGAGCTCAAAACCGTAAGGGGGTTGATACAGGCCCCAAGGTAGGTGTGAGGAGGGCAGGCCTTGCTCCTCTGAAATGTACAGGCCGGGGAAGGCCAGTGGATAAAAACTGCAGTGTATTGATTAAAGGATAATAGATGGTTCAGACATAGATAAGATTTTCATCATTTCTGTCAGTTTTTAAGAAGTCTGAAATGTTGTTCAAAAACCCAGAAAAGCAAGGTAAAATGAGGTTAAGATGGATGCGTACCTATCAGGAGAAATGGCAGTTACTCTTAAGGCATGAAGATAGAGAGAGAGCAGTTAATATTTTTATAATGACATGGCAAGTAATGGACTAATAAATAAATAAATTAGGAACCAGTCTCTTCTGAACAGAGACTGAACAAAAGTCCCAAAATTTTTGTTAGTGTGGGGTTGGCAGGCCTGTCAGCTCTATTTAATCAGTCCCTGGCAAGCTGAAGTTCCTATTAGTTTTAAGGAGCCCATTTCTTTTGATATAACCCATTTCTTTTGAGATGTTCTGGAGAATTTGCTGATTAAAATGAGATGCAATCAGATACCAGGCACACAGACTGTAAAAGCACAGACTTTCAAATCCCTTGAAATTGCATGCTTCAAACTGATGTCTTCTCAGTGTGAAAGGTCAGATGATAATTCAAATTCTAAATTTATGAAATTTGGTGATATGTAAAATGCATGAACGAAGGACAAATGTAGAACACCATGACTTTTTAGTGTTTACATTTCAATAATTCGCTTCTATTGGAAAAAAAAAGTAAAGAAAATGTCTGAATTGGAGTCCGGTGGGTGTAAGGGGGGTCCTATAGGATTTGTCATCCTTGTCCCCTGGGTTGATACTGTAATGGACATAACATAGTAGGGCATTACTTTTCTTTTAACTGGGGGTGGTGCTTCAGCACAATTGAAAAAATTAGAAAATTGGAGAAAATGCTGATGAGCTCATACCTGATCAGTAGGTCTCACTGCTACATCACTGGACAATGCACCTTTAGTGTGCTTTCTGCTAAAGAAAGGTGCTTTTGCCCCAAGCTCTGTAGTTGATGCACTAATCTGTGCTGGATACGGAGTCTATGCTAGGATATGTTCCTGATCTAATCAGCTGTCACCGTTAGTACATTTAACTTAGGTTAACTTTTTATTGTAGACATCTACTTTATTTGCTGATACCTCAATATCTGAAGTCTGAATAATTTAAACTGTCTTCCAGCTGCATTTTTTATTAAATTGGTAATATTGTTTGGAAGCTGTCTGTCCTCAGAACAAATATGCTGTGCTAGGTTCTGTAGAAAATCAGTGCAGCTATACATGAAAACATGAATTTTCTAGCGCTTATATAGGTGTGGAATAGGTCTTAGTTCAGTGCCAAAAGTACAGCCCCACAGAGTAGGAATATGTGTTGTGTAGGAAGGTAGTGAATAAAAGAAAGCCAGTAACTGTTTTGTAATGTAGAATTAGATTCTTGGGAAAATAAGTAGCTAATGAAAAATAACCTTTCATTTTATTACTGAGAGCAAAACAAAATAAATTGATATTAGTGCTGTCAAGAAATACAAGAGTTCTTAGAGCTTGTGGCTAGTACAGACTTCACTAGAAAAAATATCTCTTTGCATAGGAGATGGCTTTCAGTGTCTGATGCCATGTCGGGCTCTGTACTGGCTGGGGCAGGTAGAGTTGGTCAGCTTCTGTTCACATCCTGCAGCGCCCGAAGTCGGCGGGTGTTGGTGGTGTTGCACAGCAAAGCCAGGAATATTTCATAGTTGAGACAAGCTTGCAGCCGTGAGCAATAATAAACATGATTTGGTTTCTTACTGCAGTCTGTCTGCTAACAGTATTCATAAAGACTGAAATTCTGGCGTCAGAGAAGGAAGAATTTCATCTGCAGGACCCAATCCAGTCCCCTAGAAGTCATTGATAGAGTCATTTCATTGACTTTAATGGAACTCAATTGATTCCTTTCATAGTATTTCTGTTCATGTCAGTAGTTCATTTGGCTTTGCTGTAACCATGTACTTGAGTAACGGTGGAAAACAATATTGTAGCAAATTAGACTGAATAACTGCACACTGAAACAGGACACTAGAGGTAGTTTTATTTCATAATTGTTATTTTAAATTTCTCTCTGTATACTGGTACAGTATGGAAAAACAAAATCACAACAGCAAATTTGTGAGTTTGTTTCTGTTTGGTAGAGGTCCTAAGTAAATAGGCTTATTGTATAATTGACATTAATGATGGTCTTTGCTCCTTTATAAAGATTTTTTTTTGTGACAGTGCTTTTTTTTGCCTTCAGATAATGGACAGTATTGTATGCAGGAGGCATGGAATAGTTTTTATTTCTCCTATGTGGTAGCAAAATTGGTATGAGAAGTCCAAGCTGACTGGAAACATGGATTCACACTGAAAGGACTGAAAACAAATGTTAGTTTAGAGAGTATAATAGTTACCTGTGATTATTTTTAAGCTCTTTTCATTTTCTAATATTGTAAAACAATACCTCTATTGTATTTATGTTATATAGTCAGGGGTAATATATTTCTGCTTTAAAACAACAGTTGATTGAAACATCATAGAAGGAATGATAATTATTTGAGGATGGAATATACGAATGTGTCATTTGTATATGCTGACAATGAATGAATGAATTATGTACAAGTTAATGCAACTTGAAATTCATTAAGAAATGTAATGATGAAGTCACAAATATTTTCAGACAACATTTAACTGCAAAGTTCAGTTTCCCTTTCTTTATCTACTCTTGGCTTCCTGGTATTAAACAAAAATTTCACAGTTGTGGAGATGCCAACCTGCTTTTATTCAAGTGTTGTTTTGTTTTCGTTCCTTCTGCATCTTGTGCTTTCCTGATAATTAAACTTCAAAGTCAGTGTTTGTCTTGAGAGTGTGAGCTTGAGTGTCTTTGGGTGCATTTGATTAGCTTTGGCTGCTTGGATAGATAATCCATTTCTCATTCTGGTCTGCAAAGATTATATTTACAAATGGCTGGACACTTTGACATGAAAAGAGCCAGATATTGTGAAGGTTGGTACAACTAGGACACACTTGATTTATTTTGTGTGTCTGGAGACTTCTGCAGAGTGGGTTATCGTTCTCTTTCTCGACTGTTTTCACCTTGCAAAGGCCTGCCACGAGTTTTTCATCCTCTGCAATATGTTGTCAATCTGTTGCTGCCCACACCTCATATCAAATGTTAAGGAACTGTAATCTCAAAAAAACCCTCTTGGACAATTTTGCACAGACTCAGGGGAAAATTCCTTTAAATCTGCTTCCAGTCCCATTTTGTCGAGGAACGCTCTCTGATGGCATGAGTATAGATACATCTGCTTAAACACCTATCCCTCACTAAAATGTGACACAAGTGCTTGCCCTCCCTGCCACCCCCCCTCCCACCCCCTGGGAGTTCTCTGTAGGTCTCAAGGTACCAGCTGGCTTTATATCTAGTTAAATAATAGTCCAAGTGCGACAGTAATGCTACATGCAGAGGGGTGGAAGCTGCCCTGGTGATTCCCTTAGCTTTACTTTGGGGGAACCAGATCTGTCTGCCTTCTTCCCAGCTGCATGATGAGGGAATAGTACTGGGGTTTGTGTTCTCTCTGCCTTGGCTGTTCCTCTCCCAACTCATTTGGAAGTTATTACCTTTTCATCCTCCTCCTGTAGTGTAGGCAAGTCCTTCATCATCGGATTTTGAGAGCAGAGTGAGCATAATCTTAGATGACAATTGAGAGAAAACAATCAAGTTATGGACATATCCTGAACTTTTTGAATCCAGTGTTTATCCAGACCTTTAAGGACCATGAAACACAAGGCTTGTGATTCTGATCTGCTGAACTCCGGTTTGCTACCTTGATTCTAGGGTTTTTGGCAATAAAAGTCCAAATGAAATCAGATGTCAGAACACATGGTGATGATATCTACTTAAAATCATTGTAACACACTGAAAATATTTACAAGCTTCTAGGATGAGACTTTTCCTGATTAGGGAAATCGAAGAATAGTTTTCCCAACAGGTCTGTGGTTAGCTCATCCAAATTACTTCTGTTTTAATTGGCATGCATTTCCTTTAAGCAGCTAGAAGATGAAAAATATTTGACTTGGGCTCTACAGGAATGGAAGTCTATTCCTTTAGACACAGCCACTCTGGGGAAAAAAAAAAAACCAACATAACACCCAACCAACAAATAATTTGAGTTTCTAGGGCATTTGTATAACAAAAATCCATGAAATGTTTAACAAAAAAATCCCAGAACGAAGTGAAGACTTATATTCTGAATAAGGATAGTGTTCTTCTCAGGTTTTCTAGTATGAGTTGTTTGCTACCTGAAGTGAATCTGGGTGGGCTGCTATGTTGCCTTTTTGTCCACAGCATACTGTTGTTTTCAAAGTGCACTTCAGAAAAGTTTTTACCCAAATTTCTCATTTTTAAAGCTTGTTTCAGAACCACTGATAAAAATAGCTAAAAAGAAATAACCTTCATTAAACCTTCTGCTTTTGTGTGGAAGAACAGTGTAATATTGTGTGTGAAATTAGTTTTTCAGTTACCAGAGACTGGCTTCTGGTCTGCTGGATGTGTCTGTGGGGACTGACTTCCTTATAGATTGTTGTTGTATGGAATGGTGAGACCGAATAAACATAGCTGAGGAAGAAATGATTGTGTGCTAGAGCAATGTCAAAAGCTGTGCTCTCAGAATTTGACAACGATGGCTCTTTGTGACCTGGGAGGCATTTGGTTATAAATTAGAAGCACTGAAGCTCACTATAAATGATGGACTTCAAATTGAAAGAGATTGACCAGACCTGGAGTCACAGAGCTTGAGAAATTTTGGCTTGGAGGCCCTGAGGGGACTCAGGGTTTCTCTGAAAAGAAAGGAAGACCTTTAGCTCCTTGGCTATTTTCCATCCCCAGTGCAATGCACCTTCTGCTGCAGAGACTTGTGGTTGCTCAACCTTGTCCACTTTGACTGTTGGAGACTTATTCCTCAGAATAGGAATAAGAATAGAATACTTTAGCCCATAGCAGTGGGATTAGTTTCAAGTACCATTGGATATCTTTTTGTCATCTAGTTATGTAGACTTGCTCTATAACCAGTGGAAGCAGGTATCCCTTGCAGAAACTGAGTTCACCTAATTTAGGTGTCTGTACGAGAGAGGTCAGTCTCTGTTTAGAAGTTCCTATTTCTCTTTGGAGAATATCTGGATCTACAACTCCTATAAAGCAAAAGAACAGACTGTGTGAGATGTGATTCAAATCAGTGAGGGGCTTTCAGTGGTGGTATCCATGAGTAATGTCAGTCGTTCCTTTTGATTGAAAATGTACAGGTATCACCCACATGATTTCAAGATTTCTCGGTAGTTCTCCAACACTGCGTCTACATATTGAAAATACCAGTTTTCTGATTGTGATTTGTAAAATAATCCTGTCCCTAATTACACCTTCCTCCTCAAAACAAACAAAAAACCCCTACCAACTGCCTCCCTATCCTCCAAACTAGAGAATTATATTTCTTGTTGCAGAGACTCTGAATTTCAACCAGTTCTATTAATTTTGGAGATGCAAAGCCTGTAGCTTTACTGGTGGGGAAATACTGTCCTATGCCAGTCTCGACTTCTCCTTTGCTTCTGCTGAAGGAATATGCAGCCTGTTCCTAAGTGAGGTGCTGCTGTGTCAGCCATGCTAACCTGGAAGGTGCTCTGGCAAGGTCCTGGGCTGTTCCTAAAGAGGTTCAGGGATCGAATGAAGCCATCACGTCTTGCTCTGTGGCACTGGAGAGCTGCGTTACCCGCGAATAGTGTTAGTCGGGCTTTGTGCCTTCTGTATGAGGTGGGGTTTCCCTGGTGTCGGAACATTAGGTGAATCATGGAGGGCACAAATCCGAGCTGATTTGTTTTTAAAGCACTGAAGGAAGCATTAGACTTCATATTTGTTGTTTGTTTATTAATATTTAATTGAGAGTGAAATAAAAATTTAAGGAGGCAAATGACTCAAATGCGCCAAAAAGCAACAACGCTGTCTTTCTGTGGCTGGTAAATGACAGTGAATTTCTAAGAATAGAAGCAGATAAATTAATGTATAGTGATGGCACAGTGAGCCAAAAGAGATGCTTTGCTTGAGAGTAGTGGACATATCCACTGAAAAATTATGCAGAAAACATCCTTGGTACTGAGTTTAGTACCCATTGTATCACTAATGGAATTGGAGATTCCATTATTAGTGTGTGTCTCCTCCACACGCACCACTAACTAACTTTTTCTCTGTGCTGGTATGGATCACTTTAAGAACAATTTTATTTTATTAGAGGTATGTTCAAAAAGCCCACAGGACAAACAGAACCCCATAAATTACTGCTGTATAAATACATCTGCTAGATGAATGCTGTGGGTTGTTTGTGGCTTTGGTTTTGTTTTCTTTGTTTGTAAACATGACTGTTGTTTTGTACACTTGGTGTTCACGATCTTGAAGGAGGAACAGGAATCTTAGGAATGTGTTTTGGTTTTTTTTCCCCCCACTGGAAAAAAATAGTCTATCATTTTAGCTATTCATTACTCTTAACAATGACTCAGTTTTCACAACATTTTTCTGAGTATTATTTTTCAGAAGTCTGAACCTTCTTTTTGATGTAGGTGGCAGCAGTAACTTATCAGAGATGAAACCGGGAAGAGTCAGAAATGCTGGGTTTGGGAAAGTGGGGGCATATCATCAGTGGAGGGTGAGGTGATTCAGTGTCTCCTGGGATGAAGTGTGTTTTACTGGACATCTGTGACATTTTTATCCTGCGATTTTTAGAAGAAATGCTACAGGCTGATGTTATTTCTGTTCAGAATTCTGATCCATCCTGTTTGAAAACGGGTGAAGCAGCAGTGAGTAAGGTACATACTGCACGCTATACATAGGGAGTTAACTAGAAGTGAATTGATCCGGCGAACACCATCCAGCTTACAGGCATGGAAAGTTGGGTGTTGCTGACAAAGCAGGATATCTCCTCCTTGGCTATTGCTTGGCAAATAAAGGCCCTTTTAGTTATTACTTCCAGCTTCTCTTGCTCGCTCTAAGCTGTGTTTTGTGCTGAAATTCTTGTGAACTGGAAAAGTGATGTGCAATCGAGGTTGGCAGAAGTTTGTAGCACTAGGATACACATCAGTAAATAAGCTGTTTAGCAGCAGCATGTAGCCCTTGATTGCTATTTTAATTGCATTCTGCAACACTATAGTGGTGTCAGTGTGTGCAAAGATGAGTTAATGCATACAGGGGGACTGATGTTTCTCGAATGCAGGGCAGTGGCAATGCAGCTAGATCACTAGAAACACCAACCTGACATCGTCTATTAACTGTATGTGGGCAGGAGAATTGCTGCACAACTATAAAATTGAGACTTGAAACACTTTGGGATTTTCTTTGTCCTTTATGTACAACTTTGCACTGTGTGTTGCCATACACATGAAAATGTTCAAAGTTCAAGATAAGTACTTTGCATATGTGTTTGTCAGTCATTTGGCCAACCGTGGGCTTTTCTGAAGATCTTTTTTGTTATGAGGAAACGATGCTGAGGCCTACAGATTAGACAGGGCACACACACTAACCCGACTGAGGCAAAAAAGAAACCTTTAATCTCTGCTAAAACTCTCTGTGCCAAATATAATAGCTGGTTTCAGCAGTATTTAAACCAACTTCATGAGAACATGGGAAGGGGGGAAAGGTTTTAAAAAAGCAGGTTTTAGCAAGTAATCAGCCGTCTCCCAGATGGTCCCAATGTGACTTTTTCAACACTGCACATGGTTAAAACACCAACCACAACCAAACCAAACAAAGCAAAAAAAAAACCCCAAACCCTCCCCCCAAGCAACACCACCCTGTGTAGATGTGTATTTGTGTGTCGGCTCCGTGCTTGCGGGTTTTTAGCTGCCAGGTCCATTGGCAGGTGGGCTTGCTGGTGATGCTTCTGGAAAGCAACCCCCTCATCCCACCTTACCTGAGCCGGGGCTCTGGCTGTTCGAAGCCAGGCACTCAAGTCTGTTAGCTCTTTTCTGGGGTATGCTGACGCCCACAGAAGGCAAGGCTGGAAGATGGAATGTATTGATAAGTATTCTGCATTTGTAAAGGTGTCTCTATTTTTTCCACCAGTTGTCCTGCCCTAGCACAGAACACCAGTTTTGCTTTCACCTATTGTAAAAACTAGTAGTGTTTGATTAATTTTTGTTACTTTGTAACGTTTGTGGGAGTCCTTGCTCTTGCCAGATGAGAGATTGATATGGCTGCGCGTACTGGAGGGGGATCTACCATCCTGGACTAATCACTTATTAATATTCATGAGCCATCTCATTTAGTGGGTGCTCTGGGGACTTGATTAAAGTAAGCCATGCTGCTATTGGTGCTGTAGCTGTAGAGAGGTTTTTTCTAAGGCGGAGCTAGTGTTCTCCTTGCTGTCCATGGCAGCTCTGCCTGCCTGCGGCATTTCCGAGGACGTCTGCACCGTGCACGGCTTTTCTGAAACGATGAGTCAAACTGCAGTGATGGAACAAATACATTTGAAAACACCTTTGTAAAGCATTACAGTTCAGGCTTGTAATGAGTTCTTTCTATTTGTTCCTAAAGGTCCAGAGGAAGAAATGACCATGTAGATTCTACAGCTTGGGTGCACCATAATGGGAAATTGTGAATGGAGTGGAGCTGGTCTGCAGCCTTGAAAGCAGCTGATCTGTGGACCACTAGTCAGTCAGGGACACCTTGCACGCCAGAGGTATTCTCCACGTCGCACACTGGACACACACTGGATTCTTTTTAATTTCTTAGGTTGGAATTCAAGATTCCTTTCCTTCAATTTTTAAACAGTTTTAAGATTGTATCAACTATAACGAGTGGAGCAATATAATCAGCAGCAATGGGTGACATGACAAATAGCGATTTTTATTCCAAGAACCAAAGAAATGAGGCCAACCATGCAGGAGAGTTTGGGTGCACACTGCAAGAACTGCGCTCCCTCATGGAACTTCGAGGAACAGAAGCAGTAGTAAAAATTAAAGAGACATATGGGGAAACAGAGGGGCTCTGCAGACATCTGAAAACTTCACCAACAGAAGGTAAGCATACTTCCTTTCAGCTGAATCCAGGGACTTTGCTTAAGTGCTGTTTAATCAAAGCAAGGAATTGTTTTTTGTTTCATGCCTGAACACAATTCTCATGGCACTGCCATTATTCCCAAAAATAATAAAACAAGAGTTTCCAGAGAAATAAGGTAAGAACAGTCTAGCTATAGCTAAAGCAAGCATGAGAGGGCTTATTTAATCAAACAGCAAAATGCATTAGTTCTTCCTTACAAGACAGACCAAAAAACAAATCAGCACCTGTTTCATGATTATAAAGAGGCTTTACATACATGTTTTTGGGGGCATGAAGGGGCAGACTTGTTGCTTCAGGAGAATTCCAAGGTATTTAGGTGTCTTGAGAATATGAGGTGTCTTGAGAAGGTCTCAGAAATGACCTTCTGAGATACACATTCAATATGTAATACATATATTTTGTTGTTAGTGATCTTGACTTACTGTGTTACCATACATAGTTCTGCTTAAGTTATCAACATGTAACTGTATCAATGTTTTTAGCAGCTAGTGGGACAATGTTGGGATGTTTCCCTCTCCTCATGCAATTTTCCGGTTCACCAGTTCTTTCTCTTCTACTGCCAGTAAAATTCTATTGAAATCTGAGAGTTGTGGTTTTGTAACTTTATTTTCATCTCCAAGGAATATTAACACTTTTGGAAATTATGCAGTCTTTGAGTCTGTAATATTTATCTTGGCTTGTAAAGTAGCCAAGATGTTCATTTACAAGACAGACCTTTTTCAAGAAGATAGAAGTATTGGCTTTAATCCATTGTCTTCCTTTTAAAATTAATCATTTAGTTACCTCCTCTGTTTAAATGCTTGAAAGTCTTGAATTATTGGTGTAATCATAAACATGTCAATTGTCATGTCACATAGTGTGATATTATAAATTGCACTAGTTGAAGAGTCCCAGAGGAGCAGCTATCAATGCTTAGTCTTCAAGTAAATTCTTTGTGGCCCTGCACTTGATTGTATGCAGTCTCAGTATTGTTTAAACATTATAAAGTATGAAGCTATGAACAGCAGCTTTTCAGCAAAGGATTGTTAAGATAATTCTGTATTAAAATGAGAAGCAAAATCCAGTGGTGCTTCAGCATTCATCTGCATTCTTGTATTCTGGTGGTAAATGAACATTTTGTAACGGAGCTTTACTATTTTCTAGCCTTGCCCAAAAGTCTGATCCTTCAATCAGGACCGCTTTTCCTATCTGGAGATTGCTCCCAGTGGGAGTGTTGGGTTAGGAGAAGGAAGCTCTGCCATTTTTCTGGGATTTCCAGATGTCCATCGTTCTTTCAGAGGCCTTATAGTTGTTGCACACAGGAGTGTCTGTTCTTCAGAGACTGTGCAGCGATTCTGACATCTCCTTGACAATTCCCCATCTGGGGAATTCCAGCCAGAAGTGCAGGTTCTCTCTGTTTACGTGCTAGAATAAACACTGATTTATAAATATCCTACCAGGGATTCAGCATCTCCAATGTTCTTCAGCAGTTTATAGAATGACAAAGATGAAGTCTCAGTCTGGATGAACCCATATTACTTCAGTGACTCCAGTGTAGTTTTGCCAACTCACTCTAGCAGTTACCTGGTCAATGTGAACTTCAAAGGAAACGTTAATTACATTATCTATTCAATTTGTGACATCAGGGAAACTTAATACTTCATACTGGAACAGAGTGTATGGATCCAACTAGTGTGGCATGCTGACTCCAGCAGTAATCTATATCTGATACTTCAGATAAGGTAACTTTCCTCTAAGCCTTACATGCACTTCATCACTGTGCATTAGGGAAAAACATTTCCAGCCTCAAATGGCAATCAGCATAGCCTTGGAATCCTGAAGGGACTGCTGGGTTTTAGTTCTAAATTAGATCACACAATAAGAATTCCCAGTTGCACTAAGTTTTCATCTTACTTAATTGCTTGGCTTGGAAAAATGGTTTTCAGAGGGAATCTCTCTGAGATATGTCGTGCCAAACTCAAAAATTTTCATTTGAGAGGAAGTTTCTCTAATAATTTAATAGAAGAACTTTTAAATCTCATGTAAAATTTAAGTATAGTTTAGACCTGAGACCAATACCATTTTCTTATATGGAAATTAAATGGTAACAGATCATAGACGTGATTTACAAGTAAAATATTGAAATATGTAGTGGAGACTCCCATAGAGTTTTATCTTCTCGTATTTGCAGCAAACCATGGATTCCCCATGGAATACCTTTATTAAATCATGGAACTTCTCACTATTCCAGAAAATCATCCTTCTCCAAGACCAAATCAGTTTTGGTCTTGGAGAAGGATGATTTTCTCTTTTTTCATGAAGCACATTTAGCAGCACAGTGATTTTTATTTTTTAATAGCTTGGAGTGTTGCACATTTTAAAAGGTTTTATGGGAAATAACAGAATAAGCATTACTGCAGGGCATTACATCTTATTTCAGTAAACCAAATAAACTCTTGCTGAGCAAGAGTCCTGGGCAGATATGAATGAAGTAGCATGGAGGACTTGACTGTGGAATTTTGTTTTTCCCAGGCTTGTAAGGTCTTTCAGGATTTTTTGTCATAGTCTCTTTCAATTTGTGGCATACGGCTTAAATGGTTACTGGAACAGAGGACAAATATGTATCCTGGCAGCAGGAACATTGTAACTTGCAAAATGTAGTCTAATCTGACTTTACAGCATTACTCAATATTTAGAAAATAAGAAGTAGCAATTAGCTCAGAGTTTACTCAGCAATTTATTTCCCATGTTAATATTTGATGCACCACCCATGGACTGGTAGCAGCAATTGCTTACACCGAACATGTCTTTTTGAAGCTCTTTTCAAGGAAAACTCACAAGGTAAGTCGTTTTATGCATAACTCAGACATTATTTATGCTGTTGTGAAGATACACTTATCAGTGTTTTCTGAACTCATGTATTAATCAGCGTGGAGCTTTAAAAGTCTGCTGAATGTCAAGTAGAATAAAATTTGCATGTTGAGTGAATTCATAACATTATTATGGAATGCAAGGCCTCACTCTCCTTTAAATTTTCTTTGATTGTTTTTTTTTAACTATAGATGCAGCGTGGATCCTAGCTCTCAGTTATGCCTGAGGGATTTCCTGCATTAAAGTGATTATATTATGCTGAAAAGTTACCATTAAAGTGCTCATAAAAGAATCTCCCCAAATGTATGGGAACACTTTATATGAAAAAGAAAGTACAAATATGTATCTCCTTGATACTTTTATTCAGATTAGTTTCACTTTTGTTATTCCAGTTGTACAGAAAATAAGCAGGATCTAGCTGTTATTTTTCTGAACCCCTAACTGGGCAGAGATGTGATGACAGTTGTGTAACTTCCTGTGCATTTGGAGTCTTCGATGCCCATTCAAGCACTGGTGATGCCTTATAAAGGACAGCTGGTAAAATGTGATGAGTTAGTTGGATGAATACCAAATGAGACTGAAATCCACTCTTTCCAGTGCTTTGCTGTATTTAACCCCAATCTTATGTAGTGTGCACAAATTTACAGTGAGTTTTTCATCTACATTCCATCTGTATTACATAAATGTTTATTGCTTATAAGAACACGTTATTGAGTTAACTTTCATGGCTCCTTGCTTAAAATACTTGGATGCAGCAATTTCCAGTGTGTATGAAAAGTGAAGCTGTGTGTAATGCTGCTTCTTTCAGATTTATATAAAGAAAAAACTCTTTTTCTGTGGTGGTACCTATGCAATTAGGCCTGAAAGAGCAGCTCCAAAAGATGTTATTCATGGTGATAATGTTACAGCACCAAGGAGAAGTTTTTGTATTGGGTTTTAGTGGATACCCAGTAGACTGTCTTTAGGAACAGCCCGGTGGAGTGCAGGAATGTTTCAGTTATGGTGGTATTACGTGTGCTGGTGGAACCCATATTTAGTATGAAGAATGCACGTTTTGGGGTGGCAAGTGAAAAGTATCAAATAGCCATTAAGTAATATTTCTAGTGCAGAAGTTGAGTTTTCAATCATCTTAACCACCATTAGTTCAGATAGATATAGGTTGTATTCTCTTCTTTCAAATGCCTGTTTGTTATAAGGGGGATACGGACCGAGTACTGATTCAGCCAGGTATGTAGGTGTATTTAGTTTTCATTATTACAATCTGAAAAGTCTTTTTAGCATTTTAACTGTGAGGTAAAAGTGAAAGAAAGACTGACTGCAACAAAATTAGTCAGTTCCTTAGTACTCATTAGTTTAGGTTCCTGGAGCTTGTTTCTATTAAAAACCTGATATTCTTTTTCGAAGGTCATCTTGCTAGTACATACCGAATTTCAGTTAGGTGCACCACTATGTTGTTACTTGTTAAATTAGCTACAGATATGTAAAGAATTTAGAAACAATTTGAGAAAGGAATGAAAGTTACTTGATTGAGAGAAGCGTAAGTTTAAAACAGAAGCAGAGAATGATGGATTGCTGGGGATTGAAATCTCTTAAAACCTCATTGTCAAAACCAGATCGTGAAAGTAAAGCTTTGGTTTAGCTGCTGTTAAAAGAATACAGTTAATGATGCATAAACCAGCAAATATTATGTATAAATTCAATATTTTACTAAGTTATTTTAAAGGTAGGATGAATATTATTCTACTCATGAAATGATTTCAAGCTTCTTAAAAACATTGTTGCCAACTCTACTAAAGTGATTTTACAAATTTATTTGTGAGGCTGAGCTGAAATACTTTGGAAATCTTCAAAGCAGCATCTTAACAGCACTGTAAAAGAAGAACCGCTCATCCTCTCCCCAGAGCACCGTGCTGTCTAATACTTCGTCCTTATTGGTGGTGTCAAAACACTGCTCACAGGTCAGGTCAATTTGCCAACACAACCAGGCTAGAAGCCAAACTCCAAGTACACATCTAGTCCTTATTTGTGCATGTTCTCTCCACATGGAAGGGTTGGTTTAAACAATGAAAACAGCCTTCCCATGAAAAAAGCCTTGCCATGAAAAAAAGTGTTGTCACGATGAATGCCTCCAAGGGTTGTGTTTTGCAACGCTTTTATCCTACCTTGCATGGGAAAAAACCCACCACCAAAACTCTCATTTCACCTACTTGCTCTATGGAGCATGAAGTGTGGTTGAGCTGGTAAGAACTCGGCAGTAACTTGACATTTTTTCTTAGTCGCTTCTCTCAACACTTGCTGCTGCTGCTGTCCTGTTTGGGTCCCCCCAAAGCCTCCTTAATGCCTCTGCCCACTCCTGGGATCTGATTAGCAAAGGTACAGACTTTTGAGTGAGAGCCTGGCTAAATAGGAAGGAAGGTGGGTTCTGGATGCTCCTTCATTTACAAGTCACTGTTGCAGTTGCTGAAACACAGACAGGTATCACAGATGGGGTTTTTTTATTGCCTTTACTTCTGGGGACATGCCTGAAGACCCCAGGTGGTGCCTGCCATCCTGGGATGAGTAGGAAGCTCTGGAAGGGACATGTGTGGGGTGCTGGGGCCTCCTCTTCTGTAGCTTCCCAGTCTGCACTCAGGGCTCCTCCTGCCCCCCGCTCGCAATGCAGAGAAAAGCGCTGAAGCAGTTAGTATTTATCTGGTTCTTTACAGCTCTGTTCTGTGGGGAAATGCTGGGTCTGACCCAAGTTCACATTAAACACCATTGTCACAGTATGTCTTTCAAGATTATGAACAGATGGAAAAAATCTCGTCGAGATGGGGGTGTGTTAATAACTCATGTGAGGCGAGGAGTTTTGCTTTGGCATGCAGAACTGTCTCAGAGCCCTGTATAACATGCCTGTTCAAGCTGCAATGCTTGGCCTGAGTGAGGTCACAGTTAGCTCTTGTGTTTCTGTGTTTCATGGGATGTGTCAGCACTGTGCCATGCAGATGTGCTGGCTCAGGGATTTCCCCACCACACTCCTGGGAGTCATGCAGGCTCAAGGGGCAGATGAAATGGTTCTGTACATTTGACATTCCTGCTGTACATAGTGCATTATATACCCTTCAAATAATATCTTGGTATTTAATGATTTGAGAGGAGTGCACAGAGCATTCCTGGCAAGTGCAGTTATTTTCCTTATCTAGTATTTCCATTGTTTGTGTAATGGAACAGCAAACATTCTTCCAAAGGTTACCCAAACATAAGCATCTCAAATGAATGGCTTAGATTTTTCGAGGTGATAAGTATAATTTCATTGCTCGTTCTGTTTCTGGATTTTGGCATGTCATGCCACTTGCTGATTTACTTTGGCTTTGTTCATTTACTTGTAGAAAACTAGAGAAATGTTGCATGATGCATTTTCCACATGAAGCTTTTATAAAGTAAATGTAAGCTGGATCACCTGCTCCTTTGAGAATCCTAAATGGTTTGCCAAAAGTTTCTCTCTATGTCACTGACATTGCTTTAAATTTAAGTTTAGCAAAGGAGGAAAGTAAGTGAATGTTTTCTGCCTGTTGTATTAGGTAGCACCAGAGATTTTCTGAGGCCTGTGCTGATTTATTTATGTGACTACTCAGGAGGTCATCTTACTTTCACTGATTATCTTACTTCAGCAGGTGCAACACTTGCAGAAAGGAGGCTATTTTCATGCAAACCGAATTCCCCTGCCCTTTAAGACAGCACATGAAATGCATGTAGGGAGTGTTTACTGACTGCAGCCATACATCCTGCTGTTGCAGCTCAGATTTAGATGAACAAGATAATAAATGGGTGTGAGATTTTGCACCTGTTTTGCACAGGTCTAATGTCTGTTCATTGTAATTAGCTCAATTACAGCCACAATATATTGCAAGTCAAAAGGCTGGCCCAGCAACTTTAATCATTTCCCTTTTTCTAAGGAGGTTATTGTAGGTTAATATTTGCCGTGACGTATTGTGCCACAGATTTCTCCTTGATCCAGAAGCAGTGATGCAATATAGTGTGTCATTCCCTTTTTGCAAAATAGTAAGTGATGGAAAGCGTTGCCATTACATGGTGCAGTTGATAAATGTGCAATCCTGTTCTTAGAAGTAGTGGTTTGAGTGTGTTGGCATAACTAGCTCATTTATTGTGTGATAAAAAGGTGATGCCATGTCTTTAACATGACAGCAGCAGTGTACCTGGTGGTTGGGAAGTAATTTTTAGGTTTTATAAACTCTGGCAGTTACGTCAGCTGTCGACATTGCAAAGTGGTGTTACGTTAGCGGTGCTCCCTCAGAAGGCGGCAATTAGTCCTTTGCTTGAAGGATCAAAAAGGTATTCTGTTGTTTGTGCTTTCATGCCCACGTATCAAAGCTCTGTGCTGGGAGGGCTGTGCTGAAAAGCTTTGTCAGTGATGGTAAAGACAGACCTGAAGGGAGGAGCGAAGCTGCTGAGCGATGCTGCAGCCTTCCCTTTGCAAAGCATGCCTGTGTCTGTGGAGCCCATGCAGGAGTAACAGGACTGCTGAGAGAAAAACACCGTCTAATGAATACCTTGCCTCTGTTATATTGCAGGGCTTAGAGATCCATAAATATATATGGTGTGTCAGCCTTGAGTGAGAGCCAATTTATCTTAATTTTGTTCTTGTTTTGAGAAAGCTGCAGGAAGAAAGCAAAGTCCATTATACCAAATGAATAATCCAATCGATGCAGCCAGGTTGCTGTTGATGAAATTAAGCTTTGTCTTTGCAGTAAATCAGAGGGAGTGAAGGGTTTGGGTTGTTTGTTGGTTTTGGTTTTTTGTGGGGTTTTTTTCTGCTTTATTTTGTCAGTGTCCTGTGAAAGCAAACAGTTGAGACACGGTGGTTTTATCCTTTTGGGGCTGCCCTGCTAGAGGAAATGGAAGAGCACAGCTTTTAATCAGTTGTCTCAGCAAAAAGTGCTCCCTTTACAATGCCACCTTCGAATGTAAATATAAAACAATTACCTGCAGGTACTGGGTGTTCCCAGACTATTTGCTGAGTGTCACTGCTGGCAGCAATGCCACTTCCAGCTAAGCCATGGGAATTGGAAAACTTTGACGCCCAAGTCTTTGTAAGGATTGTCTTTGGATGGGACAGATGATGACAGTGTCATTCCTCACAGTTGAAATCCTGCATTCTTTTTATTCAGCACTGCAATTATGTATGTTTGTTTTTTTTTTTTTTCTTGAAAGAGGATCATGCTATTTTTTAAAGGGAAAAAGGGTTTTGGATGAAGTGCAGCAGTGGCTTTTGATATGCAAGTTCGAGTTCCAGTAGGCTTGCAAGTGGAGTTTGTGTGATTGAGTGGTCAGTCATTTTTCTTTTGATGGTAACTAATATGAACAGACCTGGGGTAAGAACAGTGTCAGATGCAGTAATGATTTCCTGCCTCCTGTCCCCTTCTGCAGTTGCTACTTACCCTTCAAATCCAGGCTGATCAAATTTACTGTTTCCATCTGTTTTCCAAGAAGTCAAAGGTTGATGGTGTTTGACATGCCTGTTATTTATAAAGGTGAGGCAAGCGGAAAATAAAGCCAAAGATGTATTTTTGGCAGTCAACTCAATGTGCTTCCAAGACAAACATAATTGCATTTCCTCAGTACCGATTTCCTTTAATGTGCATTCAGAGTTCCTGAATTGCCTTCTAAGCATCTCTAGAAATTATTTCTGCCCTATCTCCAGTACCTGTTTTCCACATCCACCCTGGTGCTGTAGAAAGTCTGCTTGCAGCTGCCGACCCGGAAAGGTGTAAGGACAGAGGAGGCCTCCCCACACATCTTGAAGAATCATTGATCCCCTCTGACGTAAAGAACCTATTTTTGCTGCTAACAGATGACATATTCTGGCATAGCTTGCAGCATGGTATAGTAACTTTCTCTTTAACTTTATAAGAAAAAAGAAGTCCTTTCTGGAAGCTCATTAGGATTCCTATTCCTTGTCCTTGCCTTGGAGCTGGTAAAACAATGCGTTTTAATGTCCCATCCTTACTGCCAGTCCAGAACTTGGCAGCATAACCACGGATTATATTAAATGCAGAGCATTTCTGTTGTATAATAGAAATAGCTGGGTGTATGTTGCTGCTATTTCTGTAACAATAGCATTTACTAGCCCTTGTTTCCTCTTTGCTTTCAAATGAAATTCTTCAGGGACTGCAGATACTCTTTTCCTATGTGGATTGTGAGCTGAGTCAGTTCTGTTAATAGACTCAAAATCTTGAGTTTCCACAGGCTATGCTACTCCTTTGATTATTCCTTTTGCATTTTGTGTCAATCTTTCCTCTCCATCGCTTCCCACAGTGATGGTTCATCTTTTCACTACAAAGGGCAGTTTAGGTATAGTCCTCTAACGTACAAAAAGACTGAAAAAATGAGAAGTAAGAAGGAAAATTGACCCAGTTTATAGAATAGTTGAAAAGCTGTCATGATTATTTTTTCTGATTAGTGTTGGAGATGAGGGAAAGCAGGGAGTAGCCCACTTCTTTACAGGTATGGTTAAAGAGGAGAGCTTGCCCTTGGAAGTACTTAAAAAAGAATGAGGAGAATTTTCTTAATACGTTCAATAAGTATCCTGTTAACTCCAGCAGCATTTCACTTGGACTTCATAAATGAGGACATAGCTCCTCTGATGCTATGGGCTGCGGACTATTTGCTCAGGATCATGTCAGCATTAATGCAGGAAGACAAATGTATGGAAATGCTCTAAACCTGCAGTGCAGTGGTAAGTGATAATCATAGCGCTTAGCGTGAGCGTTATTCTGGGCATCTTGGTGAAATTGTTGCTTGAACAATACAGCAAACCTTATTGTACTTTCTTAACAAATTTTCTAGCAGTTTCAAGTTGTTATCTCAGTTGGGAAGTTGGGGTGGCAAATTGGAGCACTGTGAGTTTCCTTCCTTGCTTTATCTGTGTGCTGGCCCCCTCCCTTTCCCCGCACCGGCTCCAGATTTCAAAGAACGATGATTCCTTTCTGAGCCACTGGTGAGCTTTTGTTTATTTGTTTTAATTACACCCTGAAGTGTTTCTGCATTCATTAAAAAAATCTCTAAGTAGGAGATTGTTGCATTACATCATTGTGCTTTACCAGTAGGGTCATGACTGCGTGGTTTTGCATGGATAGCAGAGGTCATCCAGCTTGACATCGGTAGCCTTGCAGTGCTGCAGCCAAAATACATGCCTTTGCTTCAGCTCTGAGTCCTGCAGCTGATGTTTTGCCCGTGGAAACCTTGGTGTTCATAAAGATGTCTGTCTTGATGAAAATATCTCCTAGTGGTGAATGATAGTTGGTTAAAGGGTAAGAGAGTAGTGAAGAGGCTGCCCAAACCAGAACTAATTATTTTCACTATTCTAGATTTTGCTTAAAGAACAGCATCGACAAGCTTTAAAGCCAGCCCTGTTGCCTCCAAAAGAGTCGTTTGCATTTGGAAAAAGCTTAGCAAAACCCCAACAGGCCAGTGCACCTTAACATTTCAACACCTGTTGACTTTGTACACATCTCACATGCTGACGTTGTGAAGCCTGCTGATGTGAAGCCCTCCGGCCCTGAACTTTTCCTTTGTTCTATTGTTTTCTCAAGTCAGTGAGCTTTCAGTTGCATTCAGCAGGTGCAAGGGCGGTCTGACAGAGCTGACCCTGGCTCTCGGTTCATTAATGTACATCGAGTAGATGCGAAACAAACTGCAGAACAGGGAGCTTGGTTAGGAGTTCAGAACAATTGCCTTTCAGGCTTCACAAGTAATATGGTGAAGGAAAACATACAAGTAAATTATTGGTGATTGCCAGTATTGTGGGCACATCAAACAGTAGCAATACAGTACAATGTGAGGCTCTTGGGTGAGTGCTAATGGCTGGCTCTGGGAAGGTAAAAATACTTATTCTTGGTACTGGTCTTGTCCATCACCAGTACCTCAAAGCTACAGGTGCTGAAGGACTCTGCAAATAAACGTTAAACATTTTCAGATAGCTGAGGAAAAAGGGTGAAACATGGGGTTGGTTTTGTTCCCGAGGAAGTTGCTGTGATTTTAGTACTCCTGCTACTACTGTATCTGCTTATAAATATGAAAGCTGATATGCACCATCCCTCGAAGTAAGAGCCATCCCTTGAAACCACCAAAGTGAACTGTCCCCCAAAGCCATCGTGACACTGAATCATGAGTATGACTAATATGTTGTATTGCCAGAGAAATGCAGTCAGTTATAGATGGGTAGGTGTATATAGGCTGTGCAAGTTTGGGTTCAGGTTTCTTCACCGAGTTTGTCTTGATAGTTTTTCTTTAATTTAATGTTTCGGCATAGTTAAGTGATTTGCTTAAATAGGAAATATCAGATGGCAGAAGTCATTGAGCACAAATTGTCTTATTGGCTGTTTTAAAGTGATCTCTTTGAAGACAAAGAGTGCACACAGTTTGTTAACATGTGTATGTGCTACTGCTCCAAAATACTGTATACACGCTGACAGTACGCCTGTAGTACTGCTTGTGCTGGATGTTAAATAAATGCCTTGGAAGAAGCAGATTTTTGTGCCTTCAACCCTAATGAGTGTACATGGTAAAATATCTGGAGAGTTTGATTTAAAAATACCTCTTGTAATAACTGTTTCAGCATTACCAACATAGGAAGACGCTCAAGGTAAAATCAGTGGAGTGTGTTTTTTGTGGTTTTTTTTCAGTTTGATCTTATGTGTGGTTTTCTTTTTTCCTCAGACCTAAATGTTATTTTTAATTCCTGATGTTAATCCTGTTGAACAAGGATATCAGTGTGGCATGTTTTGCCATGAGATGCTGGCAGTGCTTTCTGCTGCCCCACTTTTCCAAATGCATTGACACTGATGTGATGCAATGCTGCAGCTAGCAGCCTAAAATTATGGAGAAAAAGATATTGGTTTTTGCTATGCCGTGGCAATCAATACTATTTCCTGGATGTAAAATCTTTGCATCTCTCCTTTTCTGCTTATAAATCTTCCTATGCTCAGCAGCTGCTACAAGAGATATCTCACCTTGCTCTGTGGACGTGAAATGTCCCTTCAGGGGTGATGCCAGCCGTGTTCTTATGAGTCACTTGCAGCCGCTGTTTACTGTGCAAGGGTGACTGCTGGCATCCTTCCCTGGAGAATCAGCTGAGTGCTTTTGCAGGCCTGTCATCCGTTCTATCTAGTCATGTTCATGTGGTGACAGCAAACGGAATTTTAAATGAGGTATTTAAAATTAATGTCCTGAATCTGGGATCCTCTTTGGAATTCCATAGATTTCTTGTTTGATAGGGTCACTGTTTCATCACGATTCAGTGATACCTCCCTCCTCTCTTATTTTAGCCATTTAACTTGCATTTTTTGCCTGAAAGTCCTGATTTTTATTTAGGGAGCCTTCTTCAGTCTTTCTGGATGTCCTAAAGGATTCAGTTGCATAAGGTTGCCTTGATACCTAAGAGGAAATTTATGTCAGCTTGATTTGAATTGGGGAGGTGGAAGGCAGGACTAGACTGGAGCCTGTTTTAATTTTGAGATGTTTTGAAAAAATTCATTCTATTGTTAAAAATCGATAGCACATCTTATCTGTCTGGGACTGTCCATGGAAGCTGTAGTAACCTTGTTAGACTAACAAGTGACCGGTGGCTGACCGAAATAAAACTATGCTTCTTGCTGGTGTTGCGATGTGAGCAAAGTCTATTGCATACATGTAGTTGTACTGCCAATGTGACCATTGACTGGTGCCAAGCCACCCTCCATGGTATTTGGAAAGTCATGGCAGTCAGGTGAAGTCCCTGGTGACTGGAAGAAGGGAAAAATTGCACCCATTTTTAGAAAAATGGGTAGAAAGGAAGACCCTGGGGACTGTCGACTTGTCAGCCTCAACTCTGTGCCTGGGAAGTTCGTGGCACAGATCCACCTTGAAACCATGTTGGACAGGGAGGGGATTCAAGACAGGCAACATGGCTTCATCAAGGGCATGTTCTGCCTGACCAGCCTAGTGGCTTTCTACAGTGGAGTGACTACAGTGGACAGGGGAAGGGAATGGATGTTACCTGTCTGGACTTCAGAGCTCCCAGGTGTCAGGAAGGTGTGCCCTGTGTTAGGTGAGGTGGGTGTTTGCTGTACCACACCTGACATGAGGAAATGGCATTCTAGCAGAGTAGAAGTAGCAAACATACACATTTGCTTTAGAAGGTATTTATTTGTATTACAAACTAGCTGTGGTTTCTCATGTTACTGAGTAATTGCCTATGTTGGTGTGCTCAGTGATGACAGAAACGTTTCCTGGATAAATTTAAGCAATCTAGTTATCCAAACACGATTGTTTCAAGCTGAAGCAAAATACTGAATGGACAACACCTAAAACTGATGGGAAATGAATTTTCTGAAATTCTCACACCCGTGGAGGGGGGAGGGGCCCTCCATGTGTTCAAGCTTGCAGGGAAAAGTAGTGTATCCATTCATTCACTACATAGGAGCAGCACTTACTCCCTGAAATCTCTATTGAGATGCCTAGAACTGGAAGGAGCTCCAAATCATTTCTGCATTCTTTAGTATGTAACACTTACATGACTCTGCAAATGTATGCTCTGCTATGAACAGCTGTACTTTCCACATTAAAAATTAAGCATAGTGCTCCTACGTGTGAACTTTCCCATATCTGAATTTATGCTTATAGACAATCTGAAGCAACTGATGCCCAACTCATATTCTGTCATGATGTCATACCAAAACACTCTTTGTATTTCTTCCCTTTCTTTGATCATCCTGTGACTATGCTTTTTTTTTCTAATGCCCATTTCTCTTATTGTTCATTTGCTTTTTTTCCTGCTTCTGATATTTTTTGGTTTTATTTTATTTTCTCACAAATCTCTACTTCTGAATTAGTTGTGAAATCACGCTTGTGTCCTCAGGCAGCTCCTCATCTATTTAACAGATACTATTTAAGAGATACTTCTTCAACTCAAATCTTTTACAAGACTGTGTGTTTTCTGGTATTGATCAGGTCATGTGTTGGGCAGAATTTGTCGTATTTGAACTTGGGCCTCTTGGCAGAACTATATCTCCTTTATCTGCTTGGTCCTATTTGTCGTATTTGAACTTGGGCCTTTTGGCAGAACTGTATCTCCTTTATCAGCTTAGGTTCCTCTGCAGAATGGTGGAGTTCAGTTCAGCATTGCTTATACAACTGTTTGATCGTGACCGCATGAAGTATTAAATCATGGCAACAGATTTGATGTTGACCATTAAAGGCAAATGCTCAGCATGACTCTGAGTATCTATGTTTGAGATATTAAATACAGTTGATGCAATTGAGCTAGGTGTATCCAATGAGTAACTAGATGGTCTTCTGTAAATGTATGTTTTCCAGTTGAAACTATTTTAACACCAGGGTTTGTCTTCAAATTTGACTGTGGCAGTTTAAAAAAAAAAACACACCAAAATTATACACTGATTTTCATACCATTTAAAGTGATATCAGGTTTTATTTCTGAATCTTTGTAAAAACAATTTAAAGTTGATCTTTGCTGGAAGGCCTTTCAAGAATAATATTTTTGCAAAAAATGAATTTTGATAACTTCTGCCACATCTCACTGTGTGTGAGATAATTCAATATAAAATGTGGAGGCTGAAGTTCAGTATTTTAAGTGGCAGCAAAGTTTGACTACTTGTGTTCACAGTTTCAGACATACCAGAATTGTTTTTTGTTGACTTCTGGGGCCTGATATAACCCTTATTTTATTCAAGGGAGCAATGAAGTTTCTATTTTCTCTTTAAGCAAGATAATTTAAATTTTTAGTTTGGGACATGCCTTAAGAGTTTTAAATGCTTTGTAGCAAAGATAATATTAATTTAACATTTAGTATTTTTGTCAGTCTTTTTAACTGATAGTTTTATAATATTGTTAAAATGAATAGTTTCTGGTGCTTAGATTCATAGAGTAGCTCAAGGAGCCAATGTACTGTAGAAATCAAGATGCAGTTATTTAAAAAATGGTTCTCAAAACACTTTATATGGTAATTTTTGGTAGGAAAAGGTTGAAGGTGATGAAATATAATGATACTGTTTTCTACTTAAGCTTCATGATACTTACCATATGTGCTTGAGAGAATTTTGGTTTTGAGCACTAGAAGGAACTCTGGAATAGCAAATTTATAGAACCTTCTTTAATTGCACTGAGTGTGTAAAGTAAGTCAGATAGTGTCTCTGATAGCCAGCAGAGATGTAAGAGTTCTTTACAAATCAAAGTTTGTAGTGAGAACTTTGTTTCTGCCTGAAATTCAGTTCTTTTATTTTTTTCCATACAGTGTCTGACTTCGTAACAGACTAATTGTACCTAAGGCTCAGATGTTTAGAAACGTGACATTAAAGCACAAAATAGCTTTAAAGTAGCCATAGGTGTCTGTAGTACAAGGCAAGTGCCGTAAAAACCGGGAAACTAGAGGAGAGAGTGTTGGGAAGTGAATGTCCAGTAGCACCCTGTAGCACGTCGGTACTGTAAGGTTTCAAACACGTTTCCACTCAGTATGACCTCGTCAGCGTTTGTAGCATGTTGGCGAGAGTGAAGCCGAGATAACAGTGGAGCAATGACACGTTATGCTCACTACAAAGTAACCTGGCTGAAAAGCCAAGCTCTGGTTTATTCTGTAATCCAGGGGCTCGCTAAAGGGAGTTGGCAAACAGAGCTAATTAATAAGTGTGTCCGTTTCTTTCGGAGTTGAACACCGGATGGTCTGTTTAATATCGAGTCAGTATGGATAAGTAAGGTGAGCTGGCAGGCAGAATAAATGAATACATTCAGGCAGTTTATCAAAGACTGCAGTCTTACAGCTCATTCTGAGCTGGGAGATGCTTCAAAAGGAAGGTAATGACAAATCAGAAACTGCACCAGTTTTTCTATTGGGCTGTTATTTTACAGCAGAGCAGAGGAGCCCAGTTCACGCTAAGAGAGTCCACCATCAGCGTGATCTTGTCTGCAGAAGGTGTAATTAATACCGGAAAAATTGTTTAGGTTTGAGGTTTTTTTTGTGGTTTGTTGACTTAATGATTAAGACAAAATTGCATTCCTTGATCTTAAGCATGTGGAGCTAACTGGATTTGTAACTACTATCAGTATTATGATAGCAGGATCCTGAATAGTCTGAAGACTTCCTGGAACAAAACATGATCCAGTAATAAATGCCCTTCTTAATAGGCAGTGTTATTACCCAATATTTATTCAGAGTCAGTCTTCTGTATAACAGGGCTCGGTCCAAGGTGGCAGTGGCTCGCTAGAAGGTTGGAGAAAGGGTCTGCTATTGCAGAAGGATTTATCCTTCTGGAAGAAGATGAAATAGGCCTTTACATACAACTGTGTATATCATCAAATGATACGGTATTGCTTGAAGTTACTATGCAAGAGTTCATTCTTCAGGTGGAATATGAGCTGGGATAGAGTTAATTTTCTTTCTAGTAGAATGGGTATGGTTTGGAATTAGAATGAGAGTCATGGTGATAACACATTGATGGTTTTAGCTGTTCCTGAGCAGTCAAGGACTTTCCAGTTTCTCCCAGTGGCTTGTGCCCAAGAAGCTGGGAGGAGGCATGGCCAGGGCAGCTGACCCCAACTAGCCAAAGGCATATTCTTATATGGACTGAACTTCATTCAAGCAGTGCACTGCTTGAATCTGCTGGTCATACTTCTGGGTGGTGTACTTGAGAGTTTCACTCTGAACCTCTCTTAAGGATGGAAAATATAGATGCTTAATTCTACAGAAACACTCAATGGTTTGACCTTTCTGTTAATCTCGATCAGCAACTAATAAATACTAACCTGACACAACCTGAAGAGCTGACAACTTTAATTCAGTTATTCTAATAAAAGAAATCCCAATTGATTGTCCCGTAAATAAAGCACTGGGAGTGCTAGGCTGGCAGAATTAGAGTAAAATTTTTAGCTATGGATTAATTGTATCAAAAAGTATGTCTGATGGGGTATTTGAATCTTCCTCAATGACATGTAAACTTGATTTTGTGTGCTCTACTCAGTGTAATTTATATAAGGTATCAACCAACCTCCAAAATTTTTTCTTGCTTGCAGTCTGACTTCTGATGTCCTAGGATAAATATGTGTTTTTTCAACCTAAGTGTGTATGTTCAGATGTCCATGTTTAGATTGAGTGCAAATTTAATCTGTCATTCAGGATATCTTCTGTAAATTCTGATAATACTAATAATTTTGTGTAAATGATATTGTAGTATCTGGCTCTGAAAAATACCATTTTAAAATGAGTTACTCCTCTCTTTTCCTCCATCTTCTGGCAGAAAACCCAGAATCTTCATGGGCAGTAGTAATAATCTTGGAAAATACAGTTATTGAAATGCTTAAGAATCTTAGGAGCTGCTGGGAACTGAAATTGAAAAGGAATGTCAAAAAACCCTACCAGACCTATGAAAAACAGATAGAATCCATGAAGAAAAGTCTAGATGCCCAAAAGATTTTTTTTTCAGTACAAAACAATCCACAGCTCTTCTAAGGGACATGGGGTATTTAGAAGCCTGTGTTAACAAGATTTCCCACATTTGAGGAATACCATGTTTCAGGGAATTTTCTAAAATAAGAGGTATGAAAATAAAGTGGTGGATTTAGTTTTAACTCTTACTGTGCTCTGTTCTAGCAATAGATTTGTTTTTCAACACTGCAGCAATATGTCAGGCAAATGGAGCACATTTCAAATAGTGAAAATATTGACTGCATTTTATAAGGTAGCACTTGCTCCTCATTTAAGGACTTGTTCTTCATAAGCTTTTTATAAGCTTCTTTATAAAAGCAAAATGTTTTACTGTGCCTGTTGTATTTTTCACTTTGACACAATACAGGTTCCTTGAACAAGGTTCTGAATGAGCTTTTCTCTCATGGAAATATTGGAGATGTTCTTGCAGTTCGAAAATGGCTGAAGGGAATTAGAACAAGACTTGGAGATTTTATAAGAGATGACAAAACAAAACCTGAAACAGCTGTAAACTCTGAAAGCTAAACATCTGGAAACCCCTTAGCAAGAACTGTGGGATGACTTGCAGGCAAAGATAATAGTTAACTGTAAAGTGTTTGGACAAAAAAGTGGAGCTGTGGGGAATTGAGTCGGTGAAGTTATCGCCAGCCTTTAACAACCAAGCCTTAGAAGGGAAGATTACAATGGCAGTGTGTGTTGAAGCACAGTATAGACATCCCGAGGGTGCTGCTGGTATGTGTTAGGACCAGGGGTGATTCTAGTTCAGGCCATAAAAAAATTGTGTTGTGCTTTGGCTGAGTGAGCAGCCCCTTATCTCTGAACCTGTATACACCAAAAACCAAGGAAAGGCTTCTTGGGCAGCAGGTCAGAGACTAATGTGAGGGTTGTGGTTTATCCTATATGCTAGTGAGGCACGGGGCAGCTGTAGAAGAGCATGTCACCCGTGGTCAGCCTGTTCCACTGGTGTATCTGTTTCATATGTAACCATGTTAGAGCAGTGGGTAATGTTTTCAGAGTGATGTCAAATATGAGTTGTTTCAGATAGGTATAATCCAGTGTTTAATTTATAAGCTTTCCACTGCCACGGGATCTTGTTTTTAATATATATAGATCTTCATCAGCCACTAGATCCAAACATCAGTTTCTGTGGTGTTATGGTTTAACCCAGCAGGCAGCTAGAGCAACCACATGGCCATCTGTGCACTGCCCCTGACTGGGATGGGGGAGAGAATCGAAATGAAAGAAAAAAGTAAAACCTGGAACCAATGCTAAACTACATCTTGAGCTGGATCACCTCCTGGTCCAACCCCACTTATATACTGAGCTTGACATCCTGCAGAAGGGAATATGCCTTTGGCCAGTTGGGGTCAGCTGCCCTGGCCATGTCTCCTCCCAGCTTCTTGGGCACAAGCCACTGGGAGAAACTGGAAAGTCCTTGACTGCTCGGCATCAGCTAAAACCATCAGTGTGTTATCACCATGATTCTCATTCTAAATCCAAACCATACCCATTCTGCCAGCTACTAGAAAGAAAATTAACTCTATCCCAGCCAAAACCAGGACACATGAAAAAAAAAAAAGCATTTTGAATATGAGCCATGAATTAGTTCACATTTGAGTGGGCATTCAAACTTTTGAACCATGGTTTTCCCTACATAAATTTAAAAGCTCTGGCTAGCACAGAGTATAATGGCATTAGTACTGAAATATAATGTTTTGAGAAAGATGAAGTAAAGGTATTGTTTCAATGCTTGATGAATGGGAGTTGTCCTGCATTACTGAATAACTTAATCATGGCTCTCTGAGACTGCTTTATTTCCATGTGCACTTTTATTGACCTGTAAAATGGAAGTTAGTCATTTACAAAATCCATAGCAGTCCACATGCAAGTAATCTGCTTTAAATTTCGGAGCAACATGTATCTTTGAAAGAATTCAAGTGCTCAGACTCATATGAGTAACAACTTGGGGTATCATTTGACTTAGCTGGGTAGGAACAAGAATAAGGCTAGGTATGGCTATTTCTTCTTCATAGACAGAAAAGGGGACTGTCTGCTATCTAGAGATCAGATTTTCATCCCATGGGATTAGTAGGCACGTTGCAGTTGTATTGGTAAGATCAGCAATCATCTACTTCAAATGTAGACATTTGGAAATACTTTTAAAAGTCATACCAGCTGTCTAATACTAGTCTAATGCATTGTATCTGAAATGACTTCAAAGGAAAAATGGTCAAATAATATATCTGATGACTGTATGGCATTGGTTTCCATGATGTTGTAATTTTTACTTTGTGGTTTTGTAGGGAATAAGATATGTGCTGGAAAACTTTAAAATTTTCCATCTTTCATAGATGCTAATTGCCACAGTGGACAAACTCAGCAATGTGGTGATTAGGAATTACTCCCAAGAGAGTTTCCTGGAAGAAGAATCTTGTATTTTGACTACTTTGTTGAGACCATATTGGAAATGATGTTTTTCATCTGTTGTTTCTAAACTAAAAGCAGTTTTAGTTCCTCCTTTATTCTAAGCAGTGGATTTATGAAGAGAACTCTGCTGCAGAGTTTCAGGAGCTGTGTGTTTAAATGTGCTGCTTTTCTTGCTGTCAGCTGCCTCTCTTTGGCCAAATGATAAGGCACCCTCCACATCTGCCCGTGGCCTTACTTGTGCAAAGATGATGGTCAGTTGTAGTTTTCACTGTAAATGGTGAGTCAGCAGAAACTCTGGTGAATTATGGATCAGTGTACCTGAGAGGGCTGAGGTGACTGTTCCCACAATTTTATGATGGAAAAAAAAAGCCCTGAATAAAATCTTGCCTTTGATAATTAAAAGCCTGGGTTTGGCATCAGGTTTGACATGCCATGCTATCCGTATTACTGCTTTATGACAGAGTCTGTCTGTGACAATTTCAACTTGAATACACCTGCAGAGCTTGCAGTACTCTAGAAGAAGACAACAATTGGCTTGTGTAGTCTTTTCAGAATATCCACCTATTGCAGCTTATTGCCTTTTGAAACTGGAAAGAGATTACATCCAGTGTGTGATTCAGAAGGGATTGCTCTTGAATCAAGTATTTCAGTGAAGAAGAGAAAATAGTTTCACCACCACTCAAGATTGGTTTTGGTTGTGTTGTATTTTGTGATTTTTGGTTTTGGTTTCTTTTTTGTGGCCACATAGTGACTAGTTGTGTTCCTTCATTAATATGGAAAGATCAGCATTTGAAGTAACTGTTTGTGGCTTAAACTTGGATATTGGGTTGTATTTATCCGTTAGGTAGATGAAATACGTTGCTTTCTTTCATGTAAACATTTAATTTATTCAGTAATAAGAAGCATAGATTTACATTTTGGTACAAAATATGGAAGTACTTTTAAGAAACCTTCCTAGCAGTATTGGAAGTGAGTAGGAAATATAAGCCTTGTGTATGATTATAAGCTATGATAGATACCTACAGGAAAGGTGAAAATTTTTTACATCCCATATTCAGCATCATTATAGTTACCAATGACTTAACACAGTCTCTTACTGCCAGAATCAGACAGAACTATTCCTTGTCTTGACAGAGATGTTTCTTCAGTTTAATTTTGCACACATGTGCATAAGACATCATGGTGATGAATCCCATAATAATATTCAGCTTTTTGTTTTGTGATGTATTCCCAAATCTACTTAGAGAAGAGGCAAAGCAATATGCCAATGGTGCTGTACAAAGGGGAATAGAGATTCCAGTGCTACGTGGCTGCCTGTGTTCTCTGTGCTTCATAATAATAAAAAAAAGACCATTTCTCTAATTCTTTTCCAAAAGCAGCACACTGTTACTCTAGTAAAAAAACCCCAAACATTCCTCTACTGCTACTTTCAATTTGTGTGTAAAATTCCTGCTGAAAGCTTTTTTTATGTGGAAAAACAACTGACCTTTGTTTATTAGAATTCTTACTACATTTGATAATGATGGTCTCTTTATTAATTTCCTCGATTTATAGCCCTACATAAATTCTCATTTTAAAGTAACCTCTGATCTGGTACTTCAAGTCTTCCAATGCTGATACTAAAATGGGGGCAAATAGAAAATATCAGTTGTAATTCTGAATCACAGGTAGTGGAAATTTTGAGATACTGCTACTGAATATGCAGTACAAAGTTTACCAAGGGGATTCTTTTTTCAGGATTTAATATTCTAGGACAGTATAATTTTTGTTCCATTTCAGCAGTTTTGCTCAAGTGATTATGTTGAAGGGCAATCTGCAGAAGTGGTGAGAGTTTAAGGCCAGGGTCTGTAGTTTAGATCCTGCTCTTCACTACGTAGAGCATTTAGGGCAGCGTGAGGCGTTTGTACTTCATCTAGCTCAAGACCTGTGACTGCGTCACAGGCTACAAAACTCATCAAAGAAGCAGAAGGACTTGGACATTTAACCTTTGAGTCCATTGCTATGCCATGCTGCTATAAATACCTGAACTAGTTAAAGAAAGGCAGCTCAGGTGTACTGTGCTGGAGCACTCCTGTGACTGCAGTAAATATTGATGCACTCTTAAAGCATCCGCAGGTGGAAGGCAGGCACCAATCGAGTACCTCCATGAAGGAAGCAGCACATTACCTGCTGCCACTATAGTCTTCATCCAAAATACCTTTTTATGGATGCTTAAGTGGAACAGAAGAGTTGTTAGTTTTGGATGCTAAAGTTAAAAAAAAGGTCCCAAAAAGGAAACAGAAGCCCAGGTGAGCATAGGAAAGTCCTGCCTAAGACAGAAAACAGCTCTTATGCATCCTGAGGAGGAGGGCTGGGAAGCTAATGAGGAAGCACTCTGTCATAGGGCGGTGCCATGGATACTGGTGGATGGGAAAAATACAGAGTTGGGCCTCAAAAAAGAGCTGCTTGCTTAGGGAAATTAAACACTGCAAACTAGTGCAGAAGATACTATTTTGTGGCAGTCTCTCAATAGCTACATAGGAAAGAACAGCTATCTATGAAGATGGCTAGTGTTTTAAAACCTTACAGCTTCAGCTCACAGCATTCAAGGCATTTCCTGCAACAGCTCTCAGGGAATAGAACAAATTTATTTCTCTGTCCCCAAACCTTAGCAACAGAGAAGGAAAAAAAAAGAAGTTCTTAAAACAGAGACTGACATTCTTCTAAATCTAATAAAGTAGGGGAAGGAGGAAAGTGTTGTTTATATTTATTTACTTTTATCAACAGCTGTTATTGTATAGTAACACTGCAATACTCCATAAATACTATATCAGTATGTTTGATTCAACATATGTAAATCTCTTCTGGACATTTCCACATAAAGCACTGCTAAGGGAGATTCCTCAACTCCTCCTCTCCTTCTTCCTCTCTGCACTCTATTCAGATTTTTAGGTCAGAGTACCCAATCTGTTTTGCAGATGTGCCACCATTTAGCTCTGCAAGGGCAGCATCCCAAACACTGATGTGGTTATAATTAAAATACTCCAACTCCATATATGGTGAGTAGGCTTAAAAATGAGAACAAAAGCCCAGGTAACAAGAAATAAGCTCTTACCACTAGAAGATGAAAACTGTTGATGGCATTGTGTGGCCTGAAAGCATTTTACCTAAGGTAACTAACCAACTACCTAGAGAGTAGCTGAATGTCATCTTGACTATTTACCAATTTTCTTTTAACCTGGAGTAAAAGGACAACAAAGGCAAGAACTGTGCCTCAGGCCACAACCTGCCTGTTGTCATGAGTTAACAGTTAACTGGTGAAAGAACATTGAAATACTTGGAAATGGTGCTATATTTAGAACTCAGCCTGTGCGGGGGCAAGGTCAGTGCCTCGCTCCCCGTTGGGTGCGCAGATTCGGATTGCAGAGGTACGGTGGTGTTTTACCGTGGGTCACAGCTGAACATATCAGGTTTGATGGCACAGTTCCTCTGGCTGCCAGGGGAGGAAGATGGGCCATGTAAACTGAGCTGGTTTTCTGAATAGGAAGGAGATGCCATGAGCAGAAGTTGGTGCTTACTTCAGGATCTCTAGGGAAAGTGTTTGCATAGTTATTCTAACAGAGGCTTCAGAGATCCTGATTTTAGCAAAGAACAAGCCAAAACGACTCTCCACCCCTGAAATACAACCATGGAAAACCAAAAAGGTGCTGCTACTAAATGGTCAAGGAAGGATGCTTGTGCCTGGAAGTGTTGGGGCTGGTCACAGGCATGCTTTGCTCCATGCCAGCCCCTCGTGATGCATGTGCACTTTACCTTAGGATTCGGTTAGTGCAGAGCACAAAGCAAGGCAGTGGGTTAGGGGATTAGGGGATTATCAGAATCAGTGAAAAATTTATCTGTAGAAGTGGTAGTGTTTGTTCAAAAAACACTGAAGTTTTGTAGGTGTGTATCTCTTACCCATTGACTTTTCAGAAAAGCGTGCCATGAAACATAAGGAAATTGCTCCTCAGAACATGGGTTCCTGCCTCAACTTTGTTCCAAGCATGGTACTTTTATTCGGGTCCACAATTTGAAGTGCAATTAAAAATTCATGGTAGACTGAAATGTGTTCACTCAAATTTGCATTTAGACATTCTTTAGCATTTATCTTATTTATGCTAATGAATAATCAATGTGAAACAAAATGCTCTTACTCTTAACTGGTTCGGAATCTTCTCTTGTGGAATAAAATACCAATCGTCTACAGAGCAGTTATGGAGCAGGTTTTATGGCATAAACTAGGTATTTGAAAAGACTGGTGTGCCAGTAAGCTTTGTGAATCTTTTTCATACTTTCAAAGATTGTATGGAAACTGGTCTGTGTGTTTCACAAAGATAGAAAGAAATGATTAATGTTTCTACCCTGTCTTTTGATACTTCATTTCTGTAACTTCTGGAACTTCATGCATGCTGCACCATACTTGTTGATTCACTCGTTCATGCGGTGATTTCAAATGAAGGATTTTGAAATTAACAATTTTTAATAGCATACCTAAGATAATGTTAGAAGTAAAGTAGTGGATAAATGTATTTCTTAAATGCCATCTTCTTGACAGTGAACACAGATATAACACTGAGTTAGGAACCCTTATCGACCCAGTATTTTCTAAAATTTAACAGTGAGAAGACATATATTCTTATATGCATAGGACATGGTATTTGTTCATTTGTGATAAATAACTTGCTAGTTGCCTAAAGAGAACTATTATGTCAAGAAGTTTAAAAAACAAAACAAAACCAAACCAAACCAAAACAACTATTTACTTATTAGGTATCACTCTAATGGATGATTTAATACAGTTATTAATAGTTGTGGGGAGCCACACCAGTCCTGGGGAATCGCACTGTCTTGCCATTCCCACCAAGAACCCAGGTGAAAAGCCAGGTCCATTTTCCCAAGACTGGTCTGTTAATGGAAAAAAGAAAAGCCAGCAGCTGTTGGCAGAGACAGGCTGGGTAGGTCTTTTCCTGAGACCCATATGCATAGATGTTGAGATACCAAAAAGCATCTGGTTGTATAACCAAGTTCAATGACAAATAAATTTGGCATCATTCTTAGGGTGCTTTGACTTTTCATTTGGTAAACATACTGAAGTTCTCTTGACAGTGTTGAGTCAGTAGCCCAAGTACCTGTGTAGTTTTGAAAATATCAATATTGTCTAATAGCTACTTGTGTTGCTGAATTCATAACGCTTTCATCTCACGTTGCCGTAACAGGACAAGCTTTTTTCTCCTGAGATTTCATAAATTTTATACTCTGAAGGTTACACAGTTATTGGTGAAAGTGAACTCAAAAAAGTCCTTTATAAGCAGTTGACATAAATAATACATAGCCAGAGAGCATAGTTCTTTCATGTACATTACATAAACAAAAAGGCAGGCAGGACTTTTTTTTTTATTACTATTTTTGGTGAGGACTTGTTGCAGTCTAACAGTTACTATAAATATCTGGAAGGAAAAGCAAAATTTTATTTGAATTGTTTTACTTGGTAGTATAATGGACTAATGCTCTTGCAGATTGCTGCTTATGAATCTCTTTGACCAGCACAACATGGAAATTCAAATGCCTCTTCAGCTTTCAGGAAACTCAGTAAATGCAATTTACTTTTATAGCGTTATGTCCTGGGGTTGGATAGCTAGAAGTCTCCCTTGCAGGGGAAAGCTGGTACATCTCAAAGGAAAGCCCTGAGGGCTTGGGAGGTTCTGGTGTGTCCTTCACCTTGCAGCAGCCATTACAATGCTTCTCTCCTGCACCAAGGCTCTGTGATGAGTTCACATGCTAACAAGTGTCTCGGGGCCATAGGCAGCCTGGTGTTGATAGTACAGCGCCGTGAAAGCTTTTTCAAAGCTATGTGATGGTTGTTACGATTTTAGCAACCTGAGAAACATTCCTTTATAGCAATGAAATGTTTAACGTGTGTAAGGGTACAGCCTGCATGGGATTCACATTAGGCATCCTTGTGAGAATGTCAGAAAGCTTCCGAGCATTTGTGTAGTCTTAAGCATATACACCAAGGGTGTTTAAATCTGGGCATACACTCAAATAGCTAAATTTGGAATTGGGTTATCCATATATAGAGATAAACTCTGTTAAGTAAAAAGAAAGCTGTGTGTTAACTGGCTCTATTCTGGAAAAGAATTAATTAGAGCCTGAGAAATGCTTAATCTGTCATTGTTTTGTTAAAGCCTTGCGTCCTCTCTGATAGCAGCCGGGACACAAAACCAAGACTCCAGTCATCCTCCTTTGTTGTATGGTGACGTTCCTCAGTGTGCAGGGAGTTCTGCTATTGTGCTGTGACCACAATGCATGAAGACTCCAAAGCCCTTCTGTCAAGCTGGTTGAAGCACATCTACCATTTAGGGTAGGAAAAAGAGTATCGAAGAAAAAAAATCTTCATTTATTGTTTGAGAGCTGAAACAATGAGAATTAAGCTGCAGGTGCAAATTTATTAAAGGTGGTGGAAGAGATTTCAAATTCTGTGAGGTCCCAGTAGTCTTTTGTGACCGTTCTTGCTTGGATGTGAACAATCCATTAGGATTGTTTTTGCGTCTTCTACAAAGCTGTATATAAAATTTGATGCCCAAAATCATCATTTAGAAAAAATAAACCTTTAATAATTTAGTAAATAGCTTATTCTTTGGGCAGTTTTTCAGAAATTTGAGATTGTAATTAAATGATTTAATGTCAATTTAATTTTGTCAGCCTGACTTAATTTTCTGGTTTATATTTGCAATTGGTGCTAAAGATTGCACCTTAGAAGGAGCTCTAGATTCCTGAAATCACATTAGTGATGAGTTATTTAATCAACAGAACTATTGAAACATGTTTGAAAATAATGTTCTACCACTACAGTTGTGAGAGGGTTGGTGTGAGGTGTTAAAGACAAAATTGAATAGGTATTAAACAGCTTTAGGTCTAAACAGGGCAGAATGATGCCAAAAATGTCCATGATGGAAATCAAAGAAAGTCACTACGTGGTTGCTGCCTTGTTTCTGAGGCAGCTACATCTACTAATGATCTTAATTGTGGATATATAAAATTATGTGTCTGAGCCACAGACCTTCTGATCTCCATCCATTCAGGTTCCAGATATGTAGTTAGCTGCTGCTTTGCTTACTGCTAGGCATATCCACTCATCCTGTATATTAACATTTTAGACCTAACCAAGAAGAAAGTCACTGTTGAAAGGTTTTTCTGAAAAAGCATAAATTACTGTGAAGAACCTTCAAAGTGTTCTAGAGTTTTTAATCTGCTCTTTTGAGCATTTGAAACTCTCTGCACTGTACAAATCACCCTGACTATATGCTCAGAATCAGAGGACATCCTACTTGGCAAAGGAAAATCAGAAGTTTCTTGTCGGTAGCTCAGTAGATCACACCCTCGTGAGAATAGACATGTCTTTATTTTTGACTAGCACCATTTTGTGCATGAAGAACAGAGAAATAGATAGGAAATTGTGATAGTGTTTATAGAGCTGCCTGGATGAATAGATACTGAGAGGTGGTTGTAAAGAACCCTTCATGGCTTCTTTGCAAAAGACCTCGAAGCTCATCTAGGTCTACATCCTACCATGGTCAGACGACACCTTCCACTAGCCCAGGTTACCCAAAGCCCCACCCAACCTGACCTTGAACACTGCCAAAGGATCCAGGGACATCCACAGCTTCTCTGGGCACCCTGTGCCTCCACCTCTGCAGCTGGGTGTCCTGGGCTTCAGTGCCCTCATGGGGTAGAATCTCTGCCTCAGAGGTCATCTAACTCTCCCTTCCTTTAACCCCTTCAACTGCCATTGTTCCTTTGCCCCTTCACACCCTGCCCTTGTAACCAGTCCCTGTCCAGCTTTCCTGAAGACCCTTTAAGGACTGGAAGGTGCTCTGAGGTCTCTCCAGGGCCTTTTCTCCTCCACACTGAACCACCCCAGTTCTCTCAGCTTGTTTCCATAGCAGAGATGCTCCAGCTCTCTGAGCATCTTGGTGGCCTCCTCTGCACTTGTTTCAACAACTCCAGGTCCTCCTCGTACTGGGAACCCCAGAGCTGGACACAGCACTGGAGGGGGGGTCTCACAGGACCAGAGTAGAGGGGCAGAATCCCCTCCTTCACCCTGCTGATCACGCTGCTGGGGATGCAACCCAGGCCATGTTTGGCTTTCTGAGCTACAAGAGCACATTGTTGGGCTTCTGGTCCCCTAACACCCTCAAGTGCTGCTGCTCAGGGCTGCTCTCAGTCCACTCTCTACCCAGCCTGTGTTGGTGCTTGGAGCTTTCCTGACCCATGTATAGATCTTGCACTTGACCTGGGTGCACTTCATGAGGTTTACACAAAGAAGCAGCATTCTAATCCACATTCTTAGAGGTAGATTCACAACTTCTGGAAGCAACCAAAACACTAGCCTAGATGCTTTATAGAACATTTGATAACTTGTTATGTATTCAACATCCATGTGGCGCTTCATATATTTGTTGTTTGTCTGTCTCCTGACCTTATTTGTGGGACAAAGGTGGCAGTGAACATGGAAATTATCATAAATGCTGTGTATGTTTGAATGGGAAGAGCAAATGAATGGCACTAGATAGCAATGTTTATTGTGTCAAGTCTTTGGGATGTCATTTATATGTAACTACTCCTAATTAGTGCCATTCAAACCAACTAAAATGACTCCAAAGCAGATGCCAGTTGTTGCAAGGGATGTGCCTGGATACTTGTCGTTTTGCACAGTCAACTGGCACTTACAGCACTGACAACACTTCAATATTAGAGATGGAGGAAAGGTTTCACAACTGGTGCTCACAGTAACTTTTCATAGGGAACGTTTCTCTTAATAAACTGTAATTAGGAAACTGCTGCTTCTCAGAGGAGAGCTACCATTCCCTTGGGTCTTGGTTATTCCTGATGGACAGTAAGAGCTGACAGTTCCTTCTCCCATGTCATCTCTAGGAAACAGGCACCACACTTCATCCTCGTTGTGAGTAGTGTTAGAGAATGAGGTAACAACAGGTATTGGTCTAAGAGGGAAGGGTTCTTGGAATTTGGGGGTGCTGGAAGGTGGCATGACTAAATGACTACCTCAGCCTAAATTCTGGTGATATCGAAGTCAAATAGAATCATTCAGCAATAATTTTGCCTTTGATTTTAATGCAATGTATAGATATAATCGAAGAGCAATATAGCTTTATGCAATTAGCATTCAAATAGCAAGGCTTCACTTCATAATGATATACCCCCCACACCCTCTAAAATTGCCTTTTATTTAATTAAGACTCTCCAGGAGGCTGACACTTTTCTGTGCCTGCTACAGCAGCTGTACTGCAGTGGTGAACCTCAGAAAAAGCTAAACATCTCCATGACTGCTGCGAATCTTGGCAGAACAATGGAAAAGATTCTCTTGGTATTGCTAAGAAAACAGCCCTCTAGCTTTTATAGCAATTTTCTCAGTGATCACCACAATACTCTGCAGTGTACTAGATTTTAAAACTAGTAATTTTGGATATTTCCCTAATTTAATTTAACTTGTTCTTTTTCACAGAGGTATTTAAAGCCATAGTCAGGCTACATTTGCCAAGGCAGTGATGAGAATAAGTCTAAACAAGACTTAAATTTTATGTATGTGCTGCAGCTAAGTGGTCAGTAGCTCCTACAGGGATGAACTAGGTGTAGATGCCAGGCTGGATCGTAAAGGCCAGTGGGAATAGCCTCCCTGCCTCGTCTCTGCTTGCTCTTACATAGGTTGCAGTGGTAGTAATTTGCATGTATGCCAAAGCCCCAGAGTTGGGCTGACTTGTGATTAATTTTCCTATGCTGCTGTCTTCTAGTACTTACATTGAAGGAAGGACTTTTGAAAAACAACTCACTGTGGTAAAACATGAACAACCCTGAGAAGTACAGATTCATCAAGAATGACTTCCGTAAGAAGAAGGGGTGGGGTAACAGAGATATTAATACTTCAGAAAATATTAAGAATTATATCAGGCCTTTGCCTTGTGTCAGGGGAGTTTCCTTGGTTTCAAGGAGCTGTGCCAGTTCTCACAAATGGTTTCCGAATAGTTGCAACCTGATTCAAAGCCTGTTTTGGTTTGCTCCAGGCACTTCTCTAGTCTCTTCTGGCTGTGCTGAAAATTGATTTCTCTTTAAGATCCTTATGTCAACCAGAGCTTGGTGGAAAGGAGAAGGCAATAAATTAAAAAAATAATCAAGTTTTACCTTTATTATACAGTTTTGAGTAGTTATGTGACATATTTCTGAATTCTAGACAGATGGTCTAGGAAAGCTCAAAAAGCCACACCTGAGTGACGAAATGGTCTTGTAGAGGTTAACCCAAATGAGCATTAAGTCTGCTGTTACCGAGTTCCCCACCATGCTGAAAATTATGTCCTGACAGGTGTAACAGAAGTGCTGTCCTGTTAGCACAGTGAAGGACTCTGTGGTTACCTCAGGTGAACATTGAGCTTGAGAGAAGCTTGAGCTTGAGGTGAAGCATTGAGAAGCATTGAGCTTGAGGTGAAGCATTGAGCTTGAGGTGAAGGATTGAGCTTGAGGTGAAGGAGCTTGGAGATGTCTCCTGAACTGGTGGGACAGAGACACTTAGTGCTGTGCTAGTTTGGGTTCTTTGTGTTTTAGTAAGTGATAACAATACCTGCTTTGAGGTCTGTTCCGCTTTACAAAATGCTTGAAATTAGTCAATAACATTCTGTAAATCCACTGTTTACAGAATCCATCCAAATTATGGAATTTGGATGAATAACATTTTTTTTTAAATGGGAAAACTTGCTGAATCCATGCAGTAGATGGAAATTTCTCCGAGATGCTCTTGCAAAAGGAGCTCTGTTGGGGTAAATGTAGGTAAAGAAGATGTCTTGTGATAATTATGTTAGATTTAGGCATGAGGACTGTGTTCCTGCTAGCACGTGGACTTTGAACACCGTAGAGAAGCTTTAGGTAGCTTCAGGTATGGGTTATTACAGTTTAACAGTATAAATCCTCCTTCCATCCTCTTTGCTGAAGTCAGTGCTCACTTGGAAGGGGTCACATATAACAATCCAACTTTTAGGTGGTTCAATAACAAATTCTGTGCATTTTGAAGCATATGAGTGTGCAAGAGTAATCATTTATAAAACTAGAGTGCAATATGATTTCCCCAAGAGGCAATAAATCCTCACACTTGAGATGATAGACCTATTTCTACTTAATGAGGAAAAATTCACTCCTGGCTTGACTCCACTGAAGTTAATTTCTCTGACAATAAATTTGGCCCAATATGTCAATACAAACTTAACTCACTTGTGTTCATAGAGATTAACTCAACAGCATCTTATGTATGCCCAGAATAATTAGTTTACTGTCTCTTGAGGTTGGTTTAATTAATTTAGAATGCTTTCCATTTAGAAGATACTTACTGCAGAAACAGGTCTGTTGCAGATAAGAGAAACTATAACTACTCCCTGAATCTTGTGCTTGACTTGTTGGAAAGAAAATATGGGGAACAGGGAATATTGTTTGTTAAAGCTGCTCCCCGAGTCCTTTCTATAGAATTCCAGCAACCAGGAAAGGTTTGATGCCTTAAAATAATATTCAAATACATATTTTTTACATTTTAGTAGTACTGTGCTTCATCTGCTCAGCTCAGAACCATTGCAATACTTTTTGAAATTTGTTACAGCTTCAGAGAAGATAACTTATTTATAGGAAAGTCTTTCAGATCTGCAGTCAGACACTGAATTTTTAAAGGGAGGGTATGTGTCAGAAGCTAAATAATTAAGATCCATGCCTTCTCAGCATTTTATTTCAAATATTAAATATTACATAAGAGATTTTTCCCTGTGGAAATCAAGCCTTTAAATTGGTGCAGACTCAGCCAGAAAATCACTGTATTGTACGGTTAAATTGAGACATCTTGAATCCTACCAGTGTTTCAAAAAAGTTCTTAAAGTATTTGAGCCTTCTGCCTACCAGATCAAATTGTCCCTGTTCAGAAAGTTGTGATGCTGACATGCACTCACCCTTTCTGAACCCTGGATGGTGCTTGCTCTAGAGCTCCAGGTCAGTTTTAAGCGAACGTCGGTGTTTGGGCTAACACAGGTAGGTCCCAGGCTGGGGGTTACTGTAGTTAGTTCACATCGAACCTGGGGAACGTGTGTCTCTGCCACCGCGAGGAAATACATGACTTGCCGGATGGGATGCAGCCATGCAGTTCCTTCTGCTGTAGACCACTGTCCTCCTCTGGAAGGAATTAAAACTGCAAAAATTCTTCTCATGACTGTACTGCAAACAACCGAGTCCTTTCCTTGGAGAGTTTGCTGGCAGTGTGCTCTGTCCTCACAATTTGCATACATTTCTGAATGTGGTCATCGTGTTTAAAAACCATCTGAAGCTTTGAATACCTGCAAGTAGTTTCCTACAATGTTTCTGGATTTTAAATAGATGCATTAAACCTGTGTGACATGGTGCCTCAGGAAATGGCAGTGCCAAAGTTTTCTTCTCTAGCAAAACCTGTACAATTAAAGGAACCAGCAGGAATTTGCACACAGCTCAGGTTCCAGTCCTGTCTTTGTTTACCGGATCTGCCCCAGCTGTAACACTATACGGCAGCAGAGGCATCACAACCTTATGAATATACTGGAAGCAAACACTGTCATTATCTTCTGTCACCCATCATGGGAACTGTAGAATTCGTTACCTGCTTGCCACTTTCTCTTCAGTTCATAGCTTAGTAGTTCCTGGTTTCCGTGAGAAATCATGAGATGAGTCTGTGGTAAGTTGGCTTAGAGGCTGGAGCTGGTAAGGTTCTCCTCTGACAGTGACCTGCTTTAATTTCCATAGCTGTATATGGGCCCAGGCTGCTATCTCTGTGGGAGTGGAGAACCAAGGTTTCAGGTCCTGCTGATGCATTAATTTAAATTAAAATTACCGCTATCCTTTGGCATCCTTTACAGAGGGATCTGGGGGTGTTGGAATGGAGTCGGTGTCTGGCTCTCAGCTGGACCCACCTCCCTTCTTCCAACTCCCAGCTCAAGCTGTGGTTCTTCCCCCTCATGCAGGTATTAAACTCCCTGGTTGTCCTCTTGGATGTCCCTGCATTTTGGCATTCTTCACATTTCTGATCAGCTGCACCTCTAACCTGCGGAGTCAGTCCCATGTTCAGTAGCTACACACTTATTTTAAGTTGAGCAAACACTGACCTGTCAATGCTGTGTGTGACATACATATTCCTGAGGGTTTTGGCTTTTCTCCCTGATTTATGTTTGTAGGATATTAATGGATGTGTGTCATTCAAAAATTTCCTTCTGCTACTGGAGAGGTTTTGGTTTTGAAAGTGTATGTGTGTGTACATACATGTTGTGTGGTTATTTGCCAGGATTCACGTGGAAGTTTTAAGAGCAATGAAATGTTGTTGACAAGCTATTTCTCATTATTTGCAAGTTATTTATCACTAATTATAACCAATGCAGATGAAAAGATTGGTTGACAGTGTATCAAGATTAATGCCAAGCAAATCCCAGTGAGCTTAATGCAATTATCTAGAGTATGGGACACTGTTATTCTTGACTATGGCCAATCTTATACTCTCACAGTCCTTTTAAACTGTCCATCATTCCCTTCTCTGGGGGATCAATATTATATTATAGAATTATAGAATTGTTAAGGTTGGAAGAGACCCTTAAGATCATCCAGTCCAACCATTAACCTACCACTACCAAGTCCACCGCTAGACCATGTCCTCAAGCACCGCATCTACCCGTCTGTTAACCCCCTCCAGGGATGGGGACTCAACCCCCTCCCTGGGCAGCCTGTTCCAATGCTTAATGCTCTTTTCAGTGAAGAAGTTCTTCCTAATATCTAACCTAAATTTTCCCTGGTGCAGCTTGAGGCCATTTCCTCTAGTTCTCTCACCTGTTACTGGGGAGAAGAGACCAACCCCCACCTCACTGCAACCTCCTTTCAGGTAGTTGTAGACCTGAGGGAACTGCCTGATGATCGAGACAGATGTCTGTAGTAGGAGGAAATTGTTTTTCACTGAGTTTTCAGCACACTTAGGATTATGAAATATCAAAGGAACTTGCATGAACCAAGACAATATTTTAATATTAGTCCCTGCCTGTGCTGCAGAGGCTGGAGCAGCTCTGGAGAGTATTCTTTGCCTCTCTGGGAAGCAGGTGTATTTGGATGGTGTAACCACTTGCATATCCAAGGGTTGTTTTCCATCCTTCCATCATTTTTTTGGGGTTGAATGAAGGGCATAAATATACCAGAATATCCTTAATAATGATAAAAGCCTTTAAAGTGTCAGCACTGCAGCATTGTTCTGGAAAGGACTCAGGGTAGACACCTCAGGGGATGCTGGTTCAACACCAGCTCCGTGGGGCCCCTGTGTTATTGTCACTGACCTCCTGGCTGCTCCCCTCGCTGGGGAGCCGATCAGTACAGCGAGCACAAGCCAGCCCACATGTGTCCCTGCAGACTGGCAGACATGCTTGTGACCTGGGAGGGATCCCTGGCTGGCTCTGCCAGCGTTCCCGCTGGTTCCAGGGCTGCGCAGCCACAGGGCAGCGGACCTGCTGCTGCTGCTGCTGCTGCTGCTGCTGCTGCTGCAGCTGCTGCTGCTGCTGCTGCTGCAGCACAACTGCCCGGCCTCCTCAGAGCGCCCCGTCTGCTGGATATTCTGCGGCCTCTTCACACTCATGCCCTCCTGTCATCACAGTGGTTGTCCTTGGGTTTGCAAATCAAAGTCTGTAAGTAAGTTTTTCATAGCTTTAGTCGGAACGTTGAACCTAAATTAGATAATAAAACACTGTTTATCTGTAACATCTGTGTGGGCACTTAAGGACTCAAGGCTGTTGCAGGGTATTTCTTTTGTCTATAAACACTGTCCTTTATTTCTTAACAAAGGAAAGAGAAATTTTTCCTTCTGACCTTCAGCATACCTATCTGCTCCAAGAAACCCAACCAGTTATATGTGAGGATATTTGCTTTTTTTGCAGTTTTGCTTCATCTAGGAGATTTCTGTGGCAGTAACAACTGGTGTAATGTATTTCTAGAAATTATCAGCCCAATTTTCAAGACTTCTCTGAGGTTTTAGTGTTCAGGTGCTGCAGAATTTAGCCTTTCTTCCTCCAAGGCTTGATACCTCTAGTTCATGCCGTGAAGCCAAGTATTATCATTATCATTACCATTATGATAGCCATGCCTGGGCTTTCACCAGAATATTTCAAAACCTTTGCACTGTTGGGAATAGTAAATGAGCCAAGGAGTATTTGGTGGTTCTCACCATCATTTTTAATTTGTTGTGAACCAGTAAGGCAACTGGTTCACTGACTTAATTGAGAGGAGTAAGATGAGCTGGGACAGAATTGTTTTATCTACTGAAAGATTGCAGTGGTTGTGTGGTGGTTGTATGGTACAGTTACAGCTGCTGAACTCTTCAACCCTGTTTTTAAAATCTACAAGATTTACTTGTGTTCTGTTCATAAAATCTTAGGAAATGAGATGGTTTTGCCCGAGCCTACAACTTTTAGACCCTGTAAAAAAGAAGCTGCAATGTCTTACAAAAATCTTCCCAAATATTGGGAGCAAAAATGAAGGGTAAGAAATATTTGAATTGAACTTTACAATACAGATCTGTAAGGTTATATATGTTTCTAAAGGATTTGTTATAAACCATTTGCTTAATTTTTGAGCCAATTTTTAAGCAGCAGCACAGACAGAACAGATGAAACATTTCTTTGTCGGCAGGAGCTTTTTTTTTTTTCTTGCATGTATATATGTTTATACAAAACCCTGCCATTACCTTTACTGAAAAGAGAAATAATGTTCATGGTTTAGAAATCAGCTTAGTCATGCAGGACAGATTGGTAACTGGTAAGTGCATCTTGTGTGTTTCCAAAGCTGCCTGTATTGTGGTCTATAGGAGTATAATAGAAAGAATATGAATGTATCCTATGGATACATACAAAGTCCATAAAGGCTGGTAAGACTTCTCTGCATGGATTGACATCTGTGATAAGCCTTTAGATGAGAGGGCCTGGGCTGCTGTGCTTGGTTGGTTTGTACTCTGCTCAGCCCCTCCTCTGTCAAGCAGATGCCTGAAAACTTAGAGGCAAGGGCAGCACTTCCCCAGTACTGTCAACACTGATGTGCCTAAGGACCATTCTTAGCAGCATGGAGGGAGAGCAGGGACACAGTATATCTTGGCATAAGCTGTTGTTTTGGCAAAATGTTGGTAAGAGAACCCCACAATCCTACAGGTCAGATAATACTTGAAGTTCTATTTAAAGTAATTTACTTAAAATTGAGCATAAAAATGTCAGCATATATAATAGTTAACTATAAGGGAAGATAAATATTAAAAAACACCCAACATTTGACAATATCTAAGGGGGAAAAAAAAAACTGGAAAAACACATTAGTAATAGGAACCTATTAGGTTTTTTATGGACTAGATTGTACTGTGACTTTTTTCTGCAAAGTATTAAAATAAATCTCAGTGTAATAATCCCTGTGGTACCTTTTGGCAGTTTATTTTCATTTTTTTGTTATGTTGCACAATGCCAAGAGTGCTTGGGATTCGTACATCGTGGCAGTTTGCTGATAACAAGAAAGACATTTGGAAGGTCAAGTCACTTGAAGAAAAAGAGCGATCAGGAATTACTGCCAGTTGCATTTGAAGCATTTTGCTTCCTGGATTAGAATTTCTATCTGTTGCAACAATGAGTGTGAACTGCGAGCAAGAGCAATCAATCTGCTAACTAGTAAAATCACTAGAAATTGGCTTTAGGACTAAAATAAGAATTACCCCGATAATACAAAACAACTTGCATTGATAAATGCAGAACGCCCTTATATTTAAAATACTTGCATAATTAGTTAAATCCCTGTCTGTATGTCACTGGCTCATCTTCAGTTCCAAGAGTTATTTATTTTCTGACAGTATTTAAAGATAATGCTTTTGTACTTATCATTCCTAGAGGTCTCACATTTTCCAGATCAGAAGATTTATGGCACGAAGAGATCCAAAATAAAAGACCTTTAATGTGATCTTTCAACTGCATGTAATTTTAGAAATAACTGGAAGGTAGATTACATTTAATTTTCTGAAAGTTTCAAAAGCAGTTCTATCCTTTCTATCCAACAAACCCTCAACAACAGAAGTGCCAAACTGGATCCAGTATGTGGATGTAAATAGTAGTTGTCCATAATTTTATGTTACTTATTAGAAATGAAAGCTTTATAAAGCACTTAGCCATGTCCTTCTGTACATGTCAATTCTGAACAGACTCTGTTAGATTTCTGTGTTTAGTGAGATTGCTGACAGTGAGCAGTAGAAGCTGGGTGCTTGGAAAAGACTCGAGCTGTACCAGCATAAGCCAGACAGAGGGCAGCTACTTTTGTGGGAGATGTTACCCCCAGAGACTGTTCTGTCATTGTAAGATCTGTTACATTTTTGTGCAAGTATAAATAAGAAAAAAACAGGTTCTGTGTCCTTGGGTAGGTTTTACCACGTACACAACTTCTGAGTGTAAACCAGAGCTGCTGTCTGAACTCTGTGTTTCATGTTTCCATCCAGTGTTCACATTCATAGTTTGTGCCTTCCCTTGCATCATCGCTGTGGTATCCCTGAGCTTTTCCACACTGTGTATATTCTTTCTGTCTCTGTATACATAACAGGGTAATTATGGGAAAGATGTGAGCTAAGAGAGAATAAACACTTTTGATCTATGTTATGACATTTTTTGTAAAAACTTTAACCCATGTAGATTAGCTGCTGCTTTTTTTTTTTTTTTTACAGAGCTAAAGCTTCCTGAGACTTGTGAAAATCCAAACATTTGAAATGTATAGGCACATAAGGGTCAAGAAGTATTCTGCTGTGAATAGCTCGAGCATTACGTTAGAACTGTAAAAGCAAAACGTGTGTGGCTGCATTTGCTGTGAGGATAAACAGTCCTCGCTCTGAGGGTAAACAGAACCTTCTGACCATGGCTGGGCTTTGTGCAGCCCATTGACATGTAAACCTGGAGTTGCCACTGTACTGCTACAACTCTCTGCTTTTCATTTTGCTCCACCCAGTAGCATTGATACTATGTGAGACAGGTGTTAATATACTTTTCTGTTGGTGCTACAAATATTGGTTTTGGTTTAGGTGTTTTCAGCTGTGAGTACTGCCACCCAGTATTTCCCTATGTCCCAGCCCTTTGTTGCCACTGCTTTTCAGCATCAGCACAGCTTATGGTGTGTAACTGTGCTGGGAAATAGGGTCTGGAAAAATCCCTGGCTGAGTCAGGAGTTGACCTTAGGTTGGGCAGGGGAAATGAACTATTTTACACTTGGCTTGTGTTACCACTATTACACATGACTTTTAGGGAAAATTAATGGGCTCAGATGTTCATAATGACTTGCATATAGGATGAGATATGCCAAATGGAGATGTAAATTGCTTTATTTTTCAATATGTTTGTATTTTGCTGGTTTTCCATCATAATTCACACCCCCACTGTGCCAGATAGTAGACTAATACCTAATCATCATTTATAAACACCGAGTGGACATAGGAGAGGGAGAGAGCATGAGAAACTTAGATGATGTCACAGAGATCACGGATGTCTATTGGGAAACAAACAGCATAGTGATTATGCATGGTTTTCAGGTAAATAAATATGTTCCAGAAAGTATCCTGTCTCCTCATTCCTAGACTTACAGCTTTCAGTCATCTTGTTTAATCTATCTGAAAGCAAATTTTGGCAGAACTTTGCTATTGGAACAAATCCTCGGGGTAGCATAAGAACATTTGGTCCTCTGTTTTCTGCCACCGTGAAAATTATACCCTGAAGTTCCATAAACACAATACCATGTTAAAGAAGTTTCTGAAGAGCAAATATCCAGTCAGTTATGTACCAGTGATGTGGTATGTGAAAAGCAAAGTAGCCTGCAAACAGCCTAATTACCTGCTGGTTTGCAGTTTGTTATTTTCTCCCAATACATGTATGAGTCAAGTAATTCCTGCTGTGTGCTTTTTCCCCCCTTGAAGTGGTTGCTTGTAAGGCAAAAGCTTGGCTGTACTTTTTTTTTTCCCTGCACATAAATGAAATTGTGAATTGAGAAAGAGCTATTGAATCCAGGTAAATGGAGTTATAGATACCACTCTTCATTGTTTTTAAACAGCAAGAATGCTGATCAGATTGCTTGCTTGTTCCTTCCCTGTGCCCCAGGAATCTCCTTCTTGTCCCTCTTGCACACAGACATCCCTCCATGATTAACTCTGTGTCACTCAGCTGTTTTCTGACAACGAGTGCTGTAGCAGTGAGTCATGGCTGCAGAAAGCCTTTTCAAGGACAAGCCAAGGGTGTTGAAGGCAGCAGCTCCACAAAGCCAGGATTCCAGACCAGTTCAACTGTTTTCAGCCTCGAGGAATCTGACTTTAAGAAGCTGAGACCTTGGTAGAGAAGCCAAACTCTCTTAAAATCAGCAAAAGCAAAATGTTTAGATGCATTTTCCCGTTGAAATTTCGTAGTTAGGTCCTGTGCTGTTGCAGAAAGCAGTGTTATGTAAAGCACAGCAGATGCAGTCTGGATTCAGGGGCAAGGGAAAAGCAGATAGCAAAAACAAACATGGAGTGCTACAGCAGAGGAAAACATCTTCAAGATATAAGGAAAAATAATTTCCAAGTGGGGAGCTGACATGGGGGCTTAATAACTGCCTCAGCCTGGCATTGCCTCTTTTTATCCTTTTTAATGTTTAGGAAGATTTAAAATAGGATTTTAAACTTGGCAATTGCATCTGGTTTCTATGACATATCGCTCCAAGCAGGAGTGGAGTGCTGCTGTGTCAGGGAGGAAGGGTGCCCCTGCCCACACATGCAGGGGAATGGCACCTCAGCAGGATTGGCACTGGGCAGTGTGCTTGGGCTCCAGCCTGTCTTCTCATCCCCACAGCAAAACTCTGCTTATCTCAGAAACAGGGTCAGGCTCTAAATTAAATGTGTAAAATAGTCATTGAGAAATCTGCATCTTCACTGCAGTTGGAAATACGTGATAACAGCGTGTATCCAGCTCAGCTTCTCTGATGGTTAAGCACTAATCCAGGACACTGCAGGTGTCAGCACTGGTTACCTGCCTGCATGGGCACATGTGGTGTCCTGCTGGGGCTGATCCAGCTGTGGCTGAAGCCTGAGATCCTGTGGCTTTACCATCATTTCTTAAACCATTAGGCTTAGAAGACTTTGTTGCAACTGATGTGAGATCTGTGTATGGTGAAGTCAACTGAGCTGAGTGAAGTCCTTCCTAGCAAGGGAACCAGTGAGTCCAACAAGGCACCATCTTTTGAGAAAGTTGGTCTTTGTGGGTTCTGGTTAGATGTTAATCACATTAGTTGCTACATTTTGTTACTTATAGAACATTGTTATTGAAGAAGTTTGTAATCATAAGACCATGGTGGGACTGGATTGATGCTTTTGCGTCAGTTAATGATGTCATCTTCAGCTGTTGGCAGAGGAAACATTTAGTATTTTATGCATTTGGGGTTTTGATGCAGGTGAGCAGGGGAGGCGCCGTGAAGCGTTCTCATGAACACTTGCATCAGTGCAGATGACGGTCTTCATGTGTATCATCATGACTGCACATGCACACAAGTCATGATACTTACCAGTAGACTTAGAGAGAGCGTTTTTATGTCATTAGAACTATAACAAATGAACAAACTGAGTGACTTGAAGCTCATTTTCAAGATCCAGAACCTTTCGACTCAGGTCACTATGATCAAATTCAGCGTGGCTCAGTATTACTGTTTCATAGCAAATCAGTCCAGCTCAGAGGTAGGGGGAAAGGTGAGGGGATCAAACATAATTGGTACCCTTGTTGAATGAATTGCTCAGCTATCAAGATCTGAATGAAATGGTAATACCTTCTCACTTTAACCAGACAGGTCTAGCAGGTCAGAGTTTGGTAGGTCAGTGTAAAAGGAGCTTGAATTACCCATCCTGGGCTGTATCAGTCCTCAGAGGGTTGTCAGGCAGTGAACTTCATATGCACTAAGCTTAATTGCAAATAAAGGCTGTGACACAAACAAAGCTCAGGAAGCTAAAAGATTAATGCCATTAGAGTCATCTTATGCTGTGCAAGCTTCTTCCCATAGTAAATGGAATTGCTCATTTGTCCAATAAATTCTAAAATCTTGAGGGCAGCTTTGGTACTCAGTATTAATAGCCTCATGTAATTCCTTTTGAAGCTTTTTGTTGGCAGCTCTTTTTCATAATCATTAAACAAATAGGGTATTTTTCTGAAGACTTTCAAAGTCTTGCAACATAAGTGTTTTTTTTTGTTTTCTTAAGGTGTGTAAATGTTAAATAACAGTTGTGGCTTCAAAGGATAGACACTTTCCCTCAAGTGATTAAGAAGTTTCAAGGAGAGAGTGAGGACTGTGCCGAACATTGGAAGCTCAGAGGGAAGAAGGAAGAGCTATCTGATATTTATCGGTGGCTATCTGATATTTATTGGCGGCGTTGGTTTCTTAGAGATAAAATGAAGAGGAAAATAATGAATGTGGAAAAGGACGAAGAGGGAGATCACAGTTAAGCTGATCTTCAGGAGGAGCAGTAGATATGAGGCACATAAGGAGACAGGGAAAAATCTAGATGTGTCTAACCGAAGGGATAGCAGAATTAGGGCAACACACAGCCGACTGCCTATCAGCATCCGGAATATTTCAGCATGGCCGTTCAGTTCATCTCTGCTTATCATTTACATAACCTGTGGAAAACAAATGCACACTCAAGATGTCTGCCTGAAAGGAATGACTTCATCCTTAGCCCTGTTATTTCAAGGTGTTTGCACTTTCTGTAATAAAAAATATTTTGTAATATAATAGTATATTATCAGAGCTCTTTAAGTTGATAATGTTCTCTTAATATTGGTAAAGCATACATCAAAAGTCTGTCTGATTTTCTTCTTTGTCTCTTGTTTAGTGTTAATGTGTCTCGTGCTTAAGGGATGTATTAATGAACCTTTTTTTTTCATCCTGCAATAACAATCCTCTAGGCCCAGTCTCTTCATTAATGAGTAATGATGGAACAGAGTAGGCAGTTGGGTCACTTTATCCTTTAAGTGCGATGAACAGTCCTGAGGAGAATGCTGCATTGCAGCTATAAGCAGAATGGTTGTGCCGATGACAAAATGCTTTTGAATCAGTCTGTGTTTATGGAACGTTCTGGGTGTTAGGAAGATTGCCAGTTTCCCAAAACACTTTTTCTTATGAAATGATTTTTTTTTTAATATGCTTTTTAAGAAAGATTTATTCCAATGCCTTCTATTCTATAAACTTGGAAACCTGGGCTACAATGGAAATATGGTCACTTGTCATACTGGGCTCAATAGCCATTGAAAAGGACTTGGGAAGACTTCTGTTTCATAAAATTTGAGTAGCAGCTGGCTAGTAATAATAAAAAACACTTTACTGTGGATTTGGATTGACTTTTCCCTAAGCATTTTATGCGAGGCAGGAATGATACAAGAAAAATAAGCTGGCCAGTTAAAGAACTACACAAAGAAAAACCCATTCTACTAATGAGAGAGAAGCATATTAAAATCAAAACAAGATACCCAATTAAAGTTATTAATGGGACAAACACCTCTAGGTTAAGTCAGGTAAATGTTTCTAAGGCCTCTTTTCTTGGGCTGAGCATAACTGGGATAATTCCGTTCTTTACTCTGAGAGAGAAAACTGAAGGTAAGTCCCTAAGCAAGTAAGTGGTTATCTACATCTGTGCCTCTGTGTTACACGATAAAAGCCTTTGGGTGCCTGGAATTCTGCTCCATTTTTATAGGGTTTCATAATGATTTAGTTACTTTAGTATCTTTTTGCTGATGTTCTTCTTCTTCTTTTTGTTTCTAATTTGACAGAGTAAATTATTGTGATCTCTTGTTGTCTGACATGTGATTTTAACTCCAAATATCTTTTCAGGAAAGATGGGGAGAGGCTGTTCAGTAGGGCCTGTTGTGACAGGCAAGGGGTGATGGTTTCAGAATAGAGGGAGGGAGATTTAGATTGGATATTAGGAAAAAGTTCTTTACTGTAAGAGTTGTGGAGCACTGGAACAGGTTGCCCAGGGAGGTGGTGGATGCCCTGGAGACATTCAAGGCCAAGTTGCATGAGGCCCTGAGCAACCTGATCTAGTTGGGGGTGTCCCTGCTTCTTGCAGGGGGGTTGGACTGGATGACCTCTGGGAGTCCCTTCCAACTCTGATCATTCTATGATTCTATGAAATATCCCTATTGGCATAGGTGTGGGATGAGGAGGTGGTACATGTCTCTAGCTTTGAGAAGGTGAGGTGAAAGTGGCCTGCATCAAACTCTTAAGGGATTTACCTTCTGTGGATTTATTCTGGAAAATTGATTCTGTATTAACCATTATAGAATAACTCTTTGTCTAAATATTCTATTTTGGATTGAGATTGCCTCTTCCCTATTGAGCTGGATGAAGCAAAGCAATGGATTAATGGGCTGGAAGTAAAATGTAATGGCTAGCACAATACAAACATAAGTAATTGCTGTGCAAGGAAAATGGTTAAAGCTTTAAATTGATTAAATGACTACTAATTTGAGATCTCATTTAAAATAAAAACTTAAGCTTCCCTGTGTGTAATGGGGGTTAATTAATAACTGTAGGGGTTATTATTTTGGGCATTAAGAAAATGTGATTTTTGTTTATTCCCTGAATCTGCCCAAGGATGGTTGTTGATATGAATTTGATGCTTCTGTCGTTAGGTTACATTATAATATTTTGATTTCTGCTAATGTGTCTAACACAGATTCTTAAGTATTAGCAATGTGAGCACACTTCTGCCAGAGCTGTGATGCAGAATTGCCCTATTATGTTCTCTTGAATGTCCATGTGCCCAAAGACATGTAAGGTTTTCAACTTTTCAAACCACAGAACACAAAATTAACACGATGGAAGAAATTCCTAGTAACACGTAAAATTCATGTAGATACTACGATGAAATAAGTGAAGAGCTTAGAATGCAAGTCCCTTTCAGAAATCTGCCAGGCTGTGTACTCTTGCTGCATGCTTGCTGTTTGTCTCTTGTTTGCCTCTGCTGCCTGGCATTCCCACGGGTTTGGGCTGACCAAGATCAGTAGCTCTAGTCTTTTGGATGCCTCTGCCAGGCTGAAAGGGTTTCCATGTCACTACAGTGATAAAACACAAGATGAGATGCAGGTCAGAGTCTCAGTTTCCTACAGAATATACATTATAACTTATGTGCTCAATAGAGTGAAAAACAGGCTAGTGGGGAGCACTGTTCTTGTGTGGAGAAAACTTATGAGCAAACCTTTCTTAAGTCTTACATATTCTAGAACATTTCTGTTAAGATCAGATCTTGTAGTGGGACCAGTTTGATCTCCATAACAACATATGGTGTCTTTGCTTCTGACTTACCAGCTGTAGTAAGAGCATAGGAATTGCCTAACCTGAGATACTTACTTTATAATTTAATTTAGTATTTGATATGCACTGGAAAGAAATCTGGAGAACTTCAGTGTGATTATTGCATTCAGATTAGGTTAGTTATGTTGAGGGCTAATCAAGGTGTTTGACAATATATACTCCATATAAGAATCTATTCTTTTGGGTTTTTTAGTGTATTAAATTAGGAGGCATCTGTGGGTGTTGTGTACCTAATGGAGTTCTACTGCATGTGGGCTTAAGAATAAAATAATGCTGTATCCCACAGTACACCTTGGGAGTGCTTTAGCCACAGTTTTTGTTTTCTGTAATTCAAAAATAAAACAGCAATCAAGAAAACATTGTCATTTTTCACAGTACAAAAAAGGTATCTCTTGGTATTTTTTTTTATTCTTTATATAAGGCCAAGAACTCTTTAGAGAAGTAACACTACCTCTTCTAGGAGTTCCAATAGTGTCATCATCCCAACTGAAAACACACTACTAATGGCGAGTCCCCTGCTCTACCCTCCTCTCTTACACCTAGGCACCTTCTTGGCTAAATTACCTAATTACCAGAAGAGTGGGAAGTCTTGAGACTTTTCCAGTCTTTTCCTGTCTCCTAGAAAAGGAAGCAACATAGCACTTGTTTGACTTGCTAAATTACCAGTGCCCAGTCACTTGAAACTTTGACTAAGTGTCTGTGTTCGGTTACGAGATATTGCATGCGGTGCATGGTAGGACACGGCGGGTAATGACGTTAAGCTGAAGGAGGGGCGAGTTAGATGAGATAAAGGGCAGAAATCCTTCCTGGGGAGGGTGGGGAGGCCCTCCCCACCAGGCTGCCAGAGATGTGGCTGCCCCTAGATCCCCCTGGCTCTGGGCAACCTGGCGTGGTGAAGGGTGTCCCCATGACAGCGGTGGCACTGGGTTGGTGGGGGGAGGGCTTTGAGGGCCTTCCAACCCAGGCCATTTTGCAATTCTATGATTTCCACTGTAATAGTATTCACATTGGCACCTTTGGGTGAAATTTTACAGTTTTTTTCACTTTCATTGCTCCTCCAAGATTTCCCTACAGGAAAGGCAGAGGATGACCTAAAAGATGAGTTCCCACTTGTTTATGAGGAGGATGCAGAGCTGGGTAACCGTGTGTGCACGGCGTCACGCAGGTAGCAGCCAGCACAGTCGTGTGCCGCTGAGTGGTGGGATGTGCTCCGTTGGATGCTCAACACGCATCTTATTATCTTGTCTCCTCTCAAGCTGAGCATTGTGGTTTTAAGTGACATCATTGTCACTTGCAGGAGTGACAGTGGCATTTAATGTTGCTTGCAGATGGCATAATGATCAGAGCACTTTGTTTTCTTCAGTGTTCTCACTCCTTAAATACCTTGAACACTCTCCTGAATACACAGTGGCGTAAGAGTATAGCAAACGCTCTGCCTCTTGGAAAGGCGTAGCTTGAAGTGAGTACAGTTGCTGTAGAGCTGACAAGCTGACATTGCTCACAGGAAAAGCAGATGACACTGACAAAGATAGCAATGAAATGAAGAAGAGTTGCCAAGTAGCAGCACTCGGAGGTAACACCTCAGAAAAATGCAGCTCATTGCTATCTGGTTTATTTGTTGTTTCTTCTCAAGCGAGGGTGGGAAGGAGTCATACCCTGGAGCAGACTCTACAAAGTGGTTTTTTTTTATATTTTTGACTCTTACAGACATCACAAAAATGTCTGTCTCTCTTCAGAATACAAGATTTCTTCTTCTGTTATTTATTTTAATATAAAAGATGGAAACATCTATATGAGTAATTAACTACCTTAACCTACAAATTCCTGGCCTCATCTAGGGAAAAACCTTTTCACGCTGCTATTGTTATTAGAGCATATTTTATGCTTTGTTACTTTTAACTTTTCCAATAGGCTTCATCAAATAAATATGAGCTAATGACTCTTGGAACTGCTTATATTAATGAACCAACGGTGGTTGCAGTGACAAATGATAATAGTAGTAAAGATCCTTCCTATGAAAAGAAAGTTGTGGCACTTTCAGGATGCTGCCTGAGAGCCTCCGGCTGAACTGCCGCAGAAAGTCTGTGTAACGTGTCTTCAGCCACATAACATCTTTCTCTCTCAGGCCATGTTTTCCCAGTTGCACATGCATTATTCCTCTGGCATTTGCTTTCTGAGATTACTGTAGCTGTCATCCTGACTTGACACATTCTGTGGGACCAAACAGAAATTCAGGAAAAGACTTTAGGGAGTGTACCCCGTTAGGCTGTTACAGTGTGGAGAAGTCACACTCACTGTGTGTTTAGCTACACTGAATTTCAGTTAGATGGCTGCAGTTTCTGGGTCATTTCAATGACAGAGAATCATAGAATCAGAGAAGGTGTTGGGTTTGAAGGGACCTTTAGAGCCCATCTGGTCCAACCTCCCTGCAGTAGTGGGGGGACACAATTAGCAGAGACACTTTTAGAAGGGACACCTTCAGCAAGATCAGGTTGCTCAGAGGTCCATCAAGCCTGACCTTGAATGTCTCCAGGGATGGGTCCTCCACCACCTCTCTGGGCAACCTGGGCCAGTGTATCACCACCTTTAGAGTGAAGAACTTCTTCCTAATGTCTAATCTAAACCTGCCCTGCTCTAGTTTACAACCATTGCCCCTCATCCTACTACTACATGCCTTTACAAACAGACCTTCCCCAGCTTTCTTCTAGGACCCCTCATATGTCCTTGGAACATAATGCTTTACTTGCAAAACTTGGAGAGATGTGAAGTTGTACTGTGATAAGAAATGGGAGAATTGAAGCTGAAGGCTTTTTATCAGTATGATCAGTAGACAGTCTAGCAGCTATTTTTGTAATTGTGGATTTGTTGTGTTACTCAGCAGCAGGAGTCCCCAGGCTCAGTGCCACCAGCCACCCCCCCCTTGGTGTTAACAGTCGCTAACATAGGCCTGTGCACACATACAGGTGGAAGTGTGTCTCCATGTTTTTTTTCTCTCGCTTCTGCTAGGAGAGGATCCCACACATAGACCTTGTGTTAGTCCCTGCTCTACCACTCGCCCATGGCTAACTCTGGTCCTGCTGGTGGGGCAGTGGTGGTGACCCATTTGACTGCACTTCCTCCAGGGCTTAGAGGAGCTCCAGCATGGACACAGCTCCCACCCTGCTGGAGATGCCTTTATGCAGACATGCACTTGAGCCTCGCGCTCAGAGCTGCCCTCTGGACCGCGGCCGATGGCCGTGTTCCTGTTGGGGAACTTGCATTTCCCTGGGCGGTGCTGCATCCACACACAGCAGAACCTGCCTCTGGAGCAGCACTACTCAGTCTGTGGCTTGGGAACAGAGAATTGCAGATTGATTTCTGGGTCTCTTATCCCTCCCCATGCTCCGTGGTTGCCATTAGTGATACACATGAAGTGGTGACTTTCCTTGTAGAGCCTGGTGAGAGTGGTGGTAAGTGGTTATGAAGGTGTGTTAATTAAGGAAGGTTTTCCACTTTGACTTTATTATGTGCTCATTTATTCCTTGTTCTTTTTCTCTGCTAAGGCCTTGGCTCTCCTCTGTTAAACTTTACCTAGTTGCTTTTCTCTGTCATTACCAATTCATGTGTTAGGGCTTCTCAAGCCTGCTCCTACATGACAGCCAGTGAGTATATCTTCAGATGTAGGTGAGGAAGTTTGATTTCATTTAAATAGTAAGGGCAAGAAAAAGCTTTCAGATTGTCTGGAACAATCATAATTCAGCATTGTGACAGTGCATTTTTGATATTATTTCACTCATTCTCTCGATCTGCTTCACCGAAAGGCTTCAGTCATATGTATTTGTGTTCCAGTGGGAAATCGGAGCTTTGTGGGTAACACATCAGCCTGAGCAGAGGGCACTTGCACAGGCTGCTCTAAAGCATGATGTTACCTTCTGGGCTGTGCAATCCCAGCATTGGTTGAATAACCAAAAAGACATCTTTGAAGGAACGGTCTCAAGGCTTCAGCTACCTGAAAGGAGCATGGAGGAATGAAGCCATTACATTCCCCTGCTCCTTCTCTCTCTTCCAAAAATCCCCAATACCAGTAAACTGCTGAGGATATGTGGTGCTTACCAAACCTGAAGCACCTGGTACTCATTGGGGCATCCCACTGGCCTTGGCTTGGTTGGTTTAGCTGCAGTAAGGATCTTCCATAACTTCTGGTTTAACAGTCCTGTAGTTCTAGGTGAAGCTCTGTACTGTTCTGTGCTGTTGTTTATTTGTCATGTAACAAAGGATTTTTAATGATGACTTTATTATGTGGTTGGTAATGGGTGGGAGCTGGATGTTGGATATACATACAAGTTTACCAGTATTTAATAGTATTTCTGCACCTAAATCTGTAATGACTTGATTGTAACTGATAATAAATCAAGACAGAAGAAAAGCATGTCCAGGAACTTGTGGTACACATGATAGAGATGTGTAAAGGTTAGTGAGTGGTGTAAGAGCTGGAGAAGTTATTTCTGGTGAGATGATTATCTTTGTTCTCAACGGCCATACTCCCACTGACAGCAGTACTTTTTAATGAAATAAATCATAATTTTTCTTTCTTCATACTGGACCTTCAGCTCTCACCAAATGCTTTGTTGCGAGCCTTTGCAGAAGACTTTCTGTTTCGTGATTAGGCAAGAAAAATATTCTTCATCTGGTATGATGCATATCTATCTCTCCTTTAATATTTGATGTTTTGTCTGGTACCTTGATATTGTCTCATGGTTATGCATTTTGTGTAAGTCCAGTCATTATGAAATGGTAGCACGACTTTCAGATGAGTGTCATTTTTTGTGCTATGTTATATTGGGAACCATTTCTGGTTCTGCTGCTGATAGTCAGTGTAAATATGTAAATTCTTAGCTTCCTGGTTAATAGCTTCTTTTCAGAGCAATTTTACTTTTAAAAGAAATTAGAAGATAGAAGAAATAAAACCAGAATGTCTAGACAGGGAAATGAATGAAACATGTCCTGAAGCATTCAGTGTTACTAAAAAAATCCTGCATGGTATTGTGGAGCTGTGTGTAAATCAAGAATCCCAGGAGATGTGAATTTACTCTCCTGAACTGCCACTAAACTGACTGGGGTAAGAACTTCAGCCTTTCCCTGCCTCATAAAATTGAGATAAAGTCGCTGATGCATTTCTGTAGCTAGAATGAGAACGAGGAAGAAAATCTTCTGGTGGGAATGCAAGTTGTTATGTATCTGCTCCTAACATTTACATTGGATGCATCAGTCCGTAAGGATGGTGCACTCTTCAGTTACTTTATTTTTTAAAACATTCTGCCACTTCTATCCCCCACTTTTCTGTGTGGGTTTCCTTTGTTTTGTTGTTTTGTTTTTTTTTAATTGAATGGCAAAGCATTTGACTTGAGGATGTCCTGTAAGGGTCTGTTGGCAGCACTGCCAAGTGGATCTGGAACTAGTAGCACCAGCAGTGCTTACAGAGCACGTGCCAGATGATTTTTCTTCCAAAGGATTTGAATTTGTAGACAGATTTCTTAAAATGTGTGTAAACAAATGTAAGCAAGTGATATTAATGAAAACAGGTAATGAGATTCATTACCCTTTACAGAAAACTTTGTTGTTGTGAGATTAGAAAGAAATTATTATTCATTGAGGTTCATTCACCAGTGAAATTCAAAGTCATCTTGCTCAAACTAGTGAATGCTCTCATAAAACATTCTCCTACTGACAGACTGGATTCTCGTAGTGTTTTCAAGCAGCATACGTGATAAAACTGGAGGTCACAGAGGCATCCGTTCTTGGGGTGAATATTTTCACTCTGTACTTCATTTGGTGTGGTTTTTAATTAAAAAAAAAACCAAAACAAACTAATCTTCTATCAGCAAAACAGGTCCTTTAAGGCAGCCTGTATTTATGTGGCCTGCCTGGTACAGAAGCAAGTGGTTGTTGTACTTGGCTACACTCTAAACAAGTGTCAGGGAGGCTTCAGGACCTAAGGAAGCTGCTGTGGGATTACATCAGAGTGTGCCTGGTGACATCAATATATGTAAGGTACAAAATACTGAGCATTCAGTCACAGCCGTGTGAGTAATCACGTCTTACTGTGCATGTCTCCCTGCCGCCCCAGTTTCCTAGTTGGGAACAGTTTCCTAAGGCAGACGTCGGAAGCGAAATCTGTTAGTTACTGGCTATTAATTTGAATTGAAAATGTGACTTTTTCATCTTGTTCCCTCACTAGACACATATTTCTTAAACTGAAGTAGAAGAAGGCCTGCTGTCACCTCTAGCTTTTTCAAGAAAGAGAAGCAAAATAGTGAGCATAAATTTGCTTTCAAAGACAGAGAGTAAAATCCTAATAAAAATGTTGAATGGGACTGTGGGTTTTAGTGTTCTGTGTTCCAGCAGCAGTAACCAAGTATGAAGCTCTGAGAATCTGTGTGAGAGCGGTAGAAATTGGTGGGCAAAGTGTTGTGCAGTAGCTTCAATCACAGGTACATGGGAATTAAATGGAGCTGGTGAAACAAGGTGAAGGAAATGAAATAATTGTAGAGGTGATACTTTGTGGTGTTTTTAGTTTCTGTGAATTCCTAGGCAATATAGTGATAGGAGAGCTCATCATTTGAGAAGAGAGTTTGAGACTAGGGTGATAGCAGCTAGTGAGATGAAATCCAGGTCTGTGTTCCCATAGGAATAATGAATGTGTGTCATATCTAATTGTCGTTAGAGCTCACTAACCGGGGTAGTTGGTTTACCCCGGTGCGTTGAGGTCAGTGCCGGTTCAGCATCACTGTGAAGCATTGCTTTCCCTGCTCAGCAGTGGTTGCTCTTTGAAGTTACATATACAACCATTTTTAAATTACATTGTTTACAGGTTTTGCTATTTGAAACATTTATCTACTTTTCTGGATGCCTCAGGAAATGTACAGAAGACAGTAAGTAATGAACAGTTTATTTGCACAATTAGTGCAAATGTAAATTCTCCATTTTTCATCTCATAATTTGAGCAGATGTGGAACATTCTCTTAAAAGTTTTATGGGGTTTTAAAACTGTCGCTTTAGTAGCGATGTGCTTTTGCTATTTTTTGCAACATCAAAATCATTCCCTGTTTGTCATGCTCCATTTGTTTGCTGTGGAGATGACTGTCAGAGAAACACAGTTTTCCAGGAAGCATTAATTGAAATGATGGTTTTATATTCAGCATGCAGTAACTGACAGATGCAGATAAGGAACAGAGAAAATTCATTAAGTGGCATTTCTTTTTTTTTAATCTTTTTGTCACTCAAAAAAGCAACAATTAAAACAATCTCTACATAAAGGAATGCCAGATGAAATCAGAAATGCATTTAATATACTGCACAGCATTGTAGAAAATGTTTTCTGTGTAATCACTTTCATTTTCCCACAAATTTCAAACAAATTTTGGGGAAAGTTTTTGGAAATTGAAAATGTAAGAATTTATTTAAGTGATGGAAGCGTCAGTAATAAGTTTTCACAATATTTCCTAAACCTGAGCATGCTTTCTGTATACAAATTTAACCCAAATCTGCATAATCATTCTAGAACACCTGGGTCAAGCAAAGAAGTACTGTATAGCTTCTACATAGAAAAGCACTTAAAAAAATAAAATATTCATGCTTTTGACCATAAAACCAGCCAGTCTGTGGTTTATTGTCATACAGAATGTAAGATGGAAGGCTGCTTCTTTTGTCAGTAACATCCGAATTCTGAAGTCATTGAACTGGTATTTCCATTCTTTATTTTTAGTCCAAACCAGTTATTTTCCACTTCCTTAGATATTCTATACCTTCATATAGAAACGATATTCAAATAACTCCCATTTGCAGTGCTGTTTCATAATTGTCACAGGGCTCAATACTTAAGGGACAAGTGAGAAAAAATACATTCATGGAACAGTAATGAATGCATTGTGTGTAATGTGAAAAAAGCCATAAAGCCCCCTAGCAGCAGGAAAGCCATCTCCTGGTTGAACGTGCTGGTGAGGACAGATGTCCACGTCCAGATCTCGCTGTGCTAATTGACGTTGTTGCCATCTGCACCGCCTGTCAGCGCGCACTAGCTGGGAAACTGCATCCTGCTGATCTGCCAGTGTGACAGAAAGTGGGAGTGACCTCTAATCCTCTTCGAGTAACTAAGTTAGGCTTGCCCAGAACACCTTCAGCGCTGCTCAGCGTAATGGTGCTGAATAAAGCAGAGCATTCAGAAAAGATGAGTTGTCCCTCCTGTATCTTCTGCTGGCAGCAGCATGGAGAATTTAGGGAAGCGTTTGCAAAACAAACATCTTACATTGCCTCAGGTTCCCATAGCTCTACCTCTTGGTACAACTTTGGTTCCTTTGTGTATTTTATTGTCACTTTATCTCTAGAATTATGCCTAGGATTTTGGATGGGATTTCAGATTGCATCCATTGGTCTGTTGATTTCTTCACTCTTTCTGTCTCAGTACAGGAGTTTGTTAGTTTCTGGCATTCAAGGGGAAGAAAACAAAAAACAAAAAACCAACCCACAAAATTTTTCTGAAGAGCTTGGGGTTTTTTTTAGTGATGGACAGATCTCAGGAGAAGGGAAACATTTAGGTTTGATTTGAATATTGAATCTCATTTTCCAGCATTTCTTATTAATTTACAAGAAAATACATTTTATAGCTGAGGATGAATCTTTTTTTGGAGTAATTTTACCAAGACAAACTTATAGAAAAGCATGAAATCATGCAGACATGATTTATTTGGGTTTATTTATGGGTCTTAAGAAAAGTACTTTTATTATAAAAATGAATGAGTACAATCAACTAACACGTCTAAATTCTGATGTAGACTGTTTAGACTATAGCCTGGAAGATAATGGTGACCACAGACACTTTAAACTCAGTCTAGTCACCCCCCCTCATGGTGTCTGAATTTCTGTGGTGTCCAAATGAACAATTTTTGTCTTAGAGAAAAAGCAGCTCTTTGAATCCCAGGATCTCTCTTTTGCTCTGCAGGGTCCTCACTGTTTGCTGGTATTTATGTGCAGGAAAGGAGATGCTTTTTATGGCCTCTTGACAGTGAAGTATATAGTCTAATTTCAAAGTTGTGAATTCATTATGGCTAGGTAAATATAATTAGCATTGTTGAAAAATACTGTGGCTGTTTTCTGTGCTATTTCAGCCATCCCTTTTGTGCTCTTGAGTATCCAGTCATCTGCCTACCAGCTGGAGCCTGCCCACTGCTGTGCACGTATGTTCTGCATTGGAATACAGGAAAACAGGCATTTTTCAGGCATCTCTTCCCCTTCCCAATGTGCTTTTGAGTTTTTCCTGATTCTGAGTGTTGTATCACTGCTTGTGGATGCAGTACATGAATATTTTTGCCAAAAACCCTTTCCGCTGTCAATGCCGTCTGTCTACTTTCCCCTTTACTTATGAAGTCAACCACTGCAGGTTGTGTTTTGGGTCCTAATGCAAACTGTGCATGCTGGTTTTAGTTCCGTTCCTTCCTGGTATTGAAGGGCTTTGCAGCCCTCTGAAAGCTCATCAGTCTGTGTGTGTTTGGTCCCTAGATTGGGTCCTCTCAGCGCTGAGTGACTCCCCTGATCTCTCACGTGTCTTATCCTAACTTCTGTGATGTGCATTTATTAACAAAGGGGCAGTGACCCAAATGGCTTATGGTGGGCACTTAAAATTCCATGGGGGAAAGCATTTACCCTGCATTGGAAGTTGGCTGGAAGCTCCTGGAGGAGTGGATTGCTGTGTTATTGTTTGAGTCGCAGGGAATAATGTAGACACACTTTATGATAGGTGGAACCTGTTTGTTACAGCATCACTAAGCACTAGGTACTGAAAATTAAATGATGTGAGGTAATAATAACTACAGCATGCCTTTATCTCGGAGAGGGAGATAGTGTTTCTTAGAAGCTGAAGGTGAAATGAAAGTTTGATGAGTTAACCAAGAGCCAGAAGCTACACAACAGCTGTAATGATATACCTTAGGTGAAAGGTGAGTCACCATCTTTGCCTGTGCTGTGGCATGATTGATATGTTCACAAGAGCGTCGCCTTCGTCTTGAGGAAATTATGCTTGGGCCTGGTGCTGTCATCCAGGAGGTGACTTACTGGCACGTGCAGGTGGCTGGGAACAGATGTGCCAATCCTGAATGGCTGAGAAGAGCTTTCCATTCCTGAAGTGCTCTGAAGGTGTTGATATGCCTTGGGGAGGCAAGGACTTACCCTCCACTGAGGAGAGGAATCCTGACCTGTACAGTTGATTACTTCCTCTGGCTCTCCTGCAGGCACCTTTGTATTCCTCCCAGATCTACTATCAATTTGTTAGGGTGAATAAGCATGAACAACTTTCTGGTGCTGATCACATTCAAAACCTGCACTTTTGCAATGTTCCAGCTGATACCAAATATTATCTGACAGATATATGGAACCACTTACTTGATTGCAGTTCTTTATGGTGTGAGAGTAGTATTTGGGCACTGCTATTCTACCCCGATGCCTGCCAGTCTTTCTCCCCCCGTACCCCCCAAATGTTCCAAACATGCACACATGATCAGAATTAAAATAAAAGCACAAAGGGCTTGTTCAGCACAGCCACATATTCTTACACTGTATCCTTCCACTGAAATGCTCTTAAGGTGAAGTATCATGCAGAAAAAGTGCATTTTTATCCCAGTGTAAGGAACCATATAGTTTCCTTTTTACTTTCTGTTCATGCAGAACCTGTCACTTTGGCTGTCTTTTGTCACTGAACGAAAATGGGCTGCGATTCATTTCAGCGACTGCGGGGCAGTACATAAGCTCCAAGAGTGGGTGCTTTAAAGTAGAACAAGACATGGCTTATTGATTTATACATTGAGGTCAGAACAAAGATGTGAATGCTGCTTCTACTGACATTCCCAACAGCTGCCAATAGCTATTCCAGCTTCATCCCAAATACAATTTATTTGTGCTTTATGATCTCTTTCCAGAAGTCGTTGCTTACATGGGTGCGTCTGTCTGTATACACAGGTCTTATTAAAGTAAGCCTAGTAACTGAAAGACTTATTTGTGATTAGAACTGGCAGGAATCAGTACTAAATAGAGTCCTTAAGGATTCTGTTCAGAATCATCTGACAAAAGCAAAATTGAAGAGGCATATCTACGTATTTGTAAAGATGCCATAGGTGGTACAGTTTGTAATTGTTCTTGAAGAAATAACTTATAAGAATGAAGATATAAGTGGGTATCTTTTACTTCACTGCAATTTTAATTTAATTTATTTTATTTTATTTACAGGATTAGCTGGCACTGCTGCAGACCTAGAAAAAAGAAAGCTTATTTTTGGAAAAAATTTTATACCTCCAAAGAAGCCAAAAACATTCTTACAGCTAGTCTGGGAAGCGTTGCAGGACGTGACTCTTATAATCTTGGAAATTGCAGCCATCATATCTTTGGGACTTTCATTTTATCAGCCACCTGGAGAAGGGAATGAAGGTAAAAACTTTTTATAGAATTCATTCATATTACCTTAAGTAAAGTCAGTCCTATATCTCAAATTAATTCCATCCCCACCCTCCAGAAGGTCAGTAACAGGAAATTTCCATCTGGTTTGTTCCCATTACTGTTACATCTGGTACTGACATATTTTTTTGTACACTTGACATTTCTTTATGCAAACAGATGAACCTTGTGACGTGTGCTAAATGAGTTAAAACCAGTAATATTCTTATAAAACTGGAGGGTTTTGCTTTCCGCTTTCACCTTTGAGTTTGTTTGGTGTTTGTCAATTGATCTTAGATTGTTGTTTATCATGTTATAGAGGAGAAATATGTAATGGCTTATATAAATAATGTGTCCTAAGCAGCTGAAGACTTGAACTGAGTGAAATCCATTCATTTTAGTATTTTTAGTGCTGTAGCGAAGGCGAGCGAGCCTAGCTCGGAAGCGATTATGAGGTGCTTATATGCTAGGTCATGTTACTGAAACTGTGTGCTGCAGATCCTCTGTGATGTCTGCAGAGAGATTTAACACTCTGCTGCCTCCCCCCACCCCACCCCGGAAAGTACTCTTGAATTCACATGCTTAAAATATTTGTTCCTCTACATAAATGCAAGATTTCCATTCCTGGCAGCTGGTCCCGCTCGCCCTGCCCGCGCTCACAGGCTGGCGGCGCTGGATGAAGCATGCTGTGTGAAGTGACGTGCGTAGCCTGGCAAATGTCTGAAGAATGTCTTCCTCTAAATATAGCCTGGAAATGCTTTTTGCATTTGCTTCAGCTTCCTTTGGCGACTTTCTTTGAAGACCCTTCTTTCTTCCCTCTCCATTCACAAGCAGAACAAACACGTAGCTGTGCGTACCTCTTGTAGCACATTCCTGATTCTTTAATCCCTTAGCTATAATTAAGAATCTTTTAATGCTTTCTTGCTGATTTTTTTTTCTAAATATATACATGACTATGGAATTGGCAGGTGTCTGATTTAGGCATCAAAAGATAAAGTTTGGTTTTTGTTTTTTTTTGACTGAAGAACAAGTTATTCATTTGGATGACTTTATATGCCTGGGCATAGTAGGATACCTTAGGGATGTTGTAAACCATGAATGATGCTTTACAAAATTTGGGGTTAGTTCTGCAAACTGTATTCCTAGGCATCAATCTGCAGACTAGCCTCTTTATTTGGTGGGAAAGGAATTTTGAAAGTAGGATTGTTACAGGTTTTAGGAAGAGGGGCGTTGTGTCATCAGACGATGGGGGTCTTTAAGTTTTCTTATTTTGATGCTGCATTTAAAATGTTTTTGTTTCCCATGGGAAGGTGTGACACATCTGAGATTCTCAGACAGTCCAAAAAGCTCAGCAGCACAGCCTGGGAGAAAGCTTTTGTGTTTTCCCACAGCACAGGACTTTATTCAACTTTATTCAACGGTCCCAGTTTTATGGGTTTCAGAACTGTTTTCGTAGAAGGAATGTTTTTACACAGGGACAATAAATCATGTTAGTGAATATTTTTTAATCCAACTTTTTGAACACAATTTAAAGGTCATTTACACTTTTTGAAGTCTTTCTTCAAGCAGCAGTCATTTAAAAATAATATATTCTGAACTACTGCCTATAGGATACCTATAGTTGGTAACTGGGTATCTTTTTTAAAGAGTCATAAGCATAGGAAAACTGACACAATACACTTGATTTTGCCATTGGCCAGGTGGAGTGCAGCCATACATGATTTGGTGGTTTTACATAATCTTCACTAACCAATTATAAAATTAAATGTAGCCTAATCTTGAGTAAAATTCAAATGAACTTTTTGTGTGGAAAGAAAATACGTGGTTTGGCGTACACTTAATTAAGCCAATTCACCGAACAATTTAGACTGTTTCTTGAATTGAACATGTACCTGGATTCAGACCAAGCACCGGCCTGTCTCGGGAGATTGTGGCTCCTTGAAAGAGCCAAAACCCCAATGTGTTTGTCATGGGAAATGTCTGCTTACCTGCCTAAATCTCATATTCATTACATATCGCTTCAGATTAGTCCATCTGTGCATTACTTGTGCTACAGAGAATATGGAAACCCCCTCATATAATATGTAACACCCTTGCAGCAACCTGCATTATGCCTGAGGCTTGGTTGATGTGCTGACTAGCTAACAGTCAGCTTCACTGAAAGTTCAAGAAAGAATTTTTCTTCCTAGATGATGCTTTGTGACCTTTTTTTTGTGCCTGTCCCTAACCATTGTTGGTTCACTTTTCCTGATTAACGGCAATGTGAAGTATACAACTTGTGACGTTCAAGTTTGTCTACAGCTCGACAAAAAGTGCCCCTTGTGTAACAGGAGTCTGCTTTTTGGTGCATGGTTGGTTTATAGCATACAAGATAGCATCCTCTCTTAAGTTCTGGGGTTTTTTTCTTTCATTTTTGAGATTCATTTTAATTTTGAAAATTAATCAAGAGGACTGATCTTCTTCCTACCCTATTTGACCAGTCATTGGTGCTAATTATCTGAACTCGTCAACTTACCGTCATTCACAAGGACCTTCCAGAGTCTAAAACCAATTGGAGACATAAACTCAGTACTGTTGCAATGTAAAAGACTTGGGGCTCTTCCCTTTTTTTTTTTTTAAGAGATAAAAAGGTGAAGCCTTTATGAGCAGAGATGTGAGAGGCACTGTCAGTAAGTGGGATGGCAGGGGGAGATGATTGAGATCAGCCCATTTCCACACAGGTCCATGGCGTATGTGGTGACAGTGTATGTTCCTGTCACACTGACATTACTGTGAGCTGGTGCAGTGCAGGGGAATTGGGCCACAAGTACCAATGATCATCTTAGGCCTTTTCAATGGCTTTGAGATCTGTGTCTAGGACAGGACAACAGAGCATGAGCCTTTCTGTTGGCCTCAGAACTACGTGGAAATGGATGTTTCCACAGGAAGAACTTTGTGAGTGGTAGAAGAATTAATGTTAGCCAAATGCTTTTACTTTCCCTTTACTCAGAGAGACCTTGGTCTGTATTCAGGAGCAGCTTGACTGAGTCTGTCCAGGCAGTTGTAGCTGAAGCCACAAAAGATGGTATGTCTGGGGAAATATCAGAGAAGGGTTTGGACAGGCTGGAGTCTCTGATGAGAGCTGGGTGTCTTTTGTTTTCTGTTATTGTCAAATATACAGAACCTGAATAAGAGATGACAGTGGTACAGTGCAAGTTCCTTAGCAGCCACCAAAGCAGGGGTGGAAGAGCACTTGAAAAGGCCATTGGAAAGCCAGGCTAGGATTTGATTTACCCTCTTGAGTCTCTATTGGGAGTGGAGCCGTGTGGCTGTTACCCTGTCCTAAGCAGTGGTCATGCTGTGCTGACTCGTACTGCTCAGCAAACCCAGACATTTTGATATCCAGAAGAAAAAAGTGAGAGCTTTACGTTTTACAGAATGTTCAAAGCCAGCCAATTGTTTTCTTTCAGCATTTTTGATTGACACAATATTGTTTTGCAATATTTAACTTGCTTATTTCATAAGGACAAATTGGAAAACTTCTGACCATCCAAAAGTGACAGCCTTTCTTTGTAGAAATAAGGGATAATGATATGAAAATAGGATCCTTTATGACACAAGGAGAAGCATCACATAATTTTTAAATCAAGCATTGCCTTTATATCTAATATACCTGCCTTTCACATATCCTAGACTTTTAGCTATCAATCTTATTAATTGATGTAGTAAGTTGAAGATATCTTTGTTTTTTAGAATTGATACAGCTCTTTCTTCTTGGACATTTGAAACCTACTTTAATTTTTGAAGCTGTAGCAGAATTAGCATTTAACTGGTTTCTGCAGTTTAAGTGTAAAATATTGTTCTCCTGAGGCTTTTGAAGGAGGAATGCATGATAAAATCCACACATCTAAAAATGTTGGAGTGCACAAACAGCTTCAGGAACCTTGTGTAAGGGTATAGTCTAGTGAGTATTACATTTTAAGGTATGAATGTTGATACATTGCCAGATTTAAATCCTGTGACTATAGCATAATTGCATTTCCAAACATCTGTTAACACCATTTGGTATTATCTCAAGCAGTGCTCTTGGAAACAGCTGACGTTTCTGCAGTTTTGAAGTATCACTAGTGACATTTCTCAGCCAGACTTAACTGGAAGAAGTAGTAATCTAATGTTGGTAGTACATGAAGTGTTCGTTCTACTACAGTTCTCGTTTAAGATATGGGTGACCCTTGGAACACATGATTTCATTTTCTGCTGCAATCATCAAATCTGATCTACAGGAATTACTAGATAATAGTGTAGTTTTATTGCTTTTCCAGAGCCACTTCAGTTCCTACATTTTCATATTTCTTAGCAAAAGTGAAAGTGTTGGGAATTTTGTTCTCAGAAGCTGTGCTAGAGTTGTTTTTATGATCCGCCTTGCATTCTCTTTTACCATCTGACAGGCCATTAGGAGCAATTCAGAACTTCTGCATAAATTATTGTCAGCCCTGTGGCAACTACTGCTCTCATTACTGATCCACACAGCATCGTTTTTCCACTCCTTCAACAAAGTGCAAAACTGCTGCTGCATTTTCACCAATGTATTTGGAGAGAAAATTCCCGGTGCAGATATAGTCCTGCCCCAGTGGTGATCACACCCGGCCGCGTCCGGAGGGCAGCGCTGCTCTGATCAGTAAACAAGAGTTGTTCCAGATTGCAGGGCTGCAGATCTGTGGGGATCTCCCACCTGTTGGTTTGGAGTGGGGGCAGTTTGGGGTTTTCTGGTTTGGTTTTCTTGTTACTCTCTAGGTCTCTGCTGAAACAGTTCTTGTAGGAATTGCTTAATTGCAATTGGCATTCCTTCTGTCCTTTTCTAAAGCCACTTTCATAATCTGCCCTGAAATTTGGAACAAATCAGCAGCATTGACTAAGCTTGGTGTGTCCCCCATCTGTATCCTTGTTGAACTGGTGAAAATGTTCAGCTTCCAGCTAGCACTTGGATGGCAATTCCTGAGCCCTCTTGAATCCTCTCCCTTGTCACTCTCTTCAGGCCTTCCATCACTTGTGGCGTTTATTACCCGCTCACAAAACACACTAGCATCAACACCTGACAACCATTTACTGTTTACATCAATATAACAAACCTGTTTACTTCTCTGTCTTGAATTCTTTTGCTTTATGTGAATTACAGAGGGGGAGAAAAGCAGCCTGAGGTAAGATGTTTAAAATCCCAGTGTTTAACTGAGGCCGCAGGCATGATGTCTCTTTTCAAGTGTACGGTGCTTTGCAGCTTGCGGGGGTGGAAAGGAGAAGTCTCTGGTTGAGGTAGCTTCTGTTAGAATTCCCAAGGCAACACTCTGCATTGAAAACAAATGGTTGGTTACTTTGCTTAATACTGCTCAGCAGAGGTTTGGCTGTGTTAGCCCTCCCCTTACTTGTGCAACAAGTTAATGAGCAAGAAAAAATACAGGAAAGGGCATGGCCCCCTGAAATTTGGGTCTCCTAAGACACTTGCATGAAGCTGTTGGTGGCATTGACATACTGCTGCCAATACTTGGCACTGTGGCAGGTGTGCCTGCAGACCTCTGGTGACACTGTCCTTACAAGAGACTATTTCCTGGGGTTGTTTCACCACAGGTTATTTCCTTACCGTTCCTATTGTGTACCACATTGCTTGGCCAGTGGGGACTTCAGTTGGAGATTTAAAACAGAAAGGGTATCCGGATAGCTGGAGAGGAGATACAGGTTACCCACAGCTCCTGTGAGGAGGGATGCTCTTCTCTCTGTGCTAAGCCATGAGGTGCTGCTCACTTGTACTCGTGGTACAACTGTTCTGGGCATATCTAGCAGATCTTATGTTCCTTATATGTGAACCGTGTATGTATGGAAGTGCAAGAGCCAACAAATCCAGGGTATCAATGCTGGCTTTTCCAGATAGCTGTAAAGGTCTTCATTTCAGAAGCAAGGGCAGCCATGCGATGTTTAGGTAAAAAACTTTGTAAAAATCATATTTGAGAGTGAAAGAAACCATCACCAGACTTACCCCCTCTTGTCCTGATCTACTGCTTGGAATCTGAAATGCTGAGACTTAAATGGGATTCTAAATATGTCTCTTGATATCACATTGAGCAAGTCTTAGAAATAAGTCACAGTGGGATAGATTTGCCCAGCCATTAGTGTGGGTATCTGTGGAAGGAAGAGGAGAACTGTAGAAATGTCATTCGTTTATATAAAGAATATGTATGTATTTATGTATATATATCAAAGAATATAAAGCAGCTGCCAAGAAATGTCCTTTTTTTAGGCTTTCAGTTTAGAAAATGCTGAATATGCCAGCATGAGCTTCCATCCAGCTTGTCTGTACTGGTGTATGTTCAAAACAAGTATTTCTGTTGATTTGGGTCAGTCCCACCCTCCTGCTCACACCTTCCCTGCTCTTGGTGCAGGTTCTGCTGGAGCAGAGCAGCTGCAGTAGGCTGTGATGGGGTTCAGCTGGCTCACAGACAGTGTCAGGTCATAAAGACACAGTGGCTGTCCCAGTTCCCCAGCATTTCCAGTAGGTGCTCTTGGATTAAAAAAATCAATGTTATAAGGACATGTAAGACATTGTTCCTTCAAAACATTTCAAAATGTTGTTATGGACAGTGACTTTTTGTAGTTCCGGTTCTCAGCTTTCCTTAGCTCAGTTTGTGGTTTTGTTGCTTTCCACAAGGGCTACTAGAAGGGGTTTCACCCTATTATTATAGAGCAGATAATCAAACATTCCCCTACATCCAGGGGAAAATAAAAAATACCATCTTTCTAATACAGCTCTAAGTTTGTGTTAACTATTTCATCTGTTCTTGTGTATCTGCATGTATAAATAGCGGAAGAATTTCTCTCTCCTCTCCAATATTTTTTCTCTTCCATTTCTTTACCAATACTTGTGGCACAAGTACATTCATTTTAGTATTTTCAGGTAGCTGATTGATGTCTGGAGTCTCACTGGTTCAGCATTCAATTCCTAACAATTTTCCTCCTACTCTCAGAGAAAGCTTTTTCTTTCTGAGAGTTATTGCCCAGATACAAACTTCTTATAGTCTCTTTCTGAGAAGTAACGTCTCAGATCGATCCATTTGTTTCTCTGGGGATTCTAGAAATCATACATTCGGCTTTTCTTAAGTTGTATAAATACACAGAATGCCTGCTGGGGAGACCTTGAGATAGATTCCTGTGTACACAAACAGATCCTGGCGCGGGAGCGACACGCAGGTGTCCTTCGGGCAGGGACAGACCTGGGCCGTAAGGCGGTTTGAGAGCAGGATTAGCTCTGCGGGAGCGCTGCCTTCTCGGCCGGTGGAGATGGTGCGTGTGGGGTATGCTCAGTTCCTGCCAAGAGCAAACATGCCACTGCTGTTGTTTTAATCCCTGCTAACACTCATCTTTTGTCTTACTGGGACACTAGAAATGAGCGCTAGAAAAGCTACCAGTGGCTCAAGATTTCATTTAAATAAGAAATCCTCGTCTTCACCCTTTGCTCAAGTCACCCTGGGGGGTAAGCAGTTTCACAAAAGTACAGGAAGTAAAAGCACTAACGATTGAGGAACTTTAACCAAATTTAATTAAACTTAATTCAAAGTAACCTCAAATGAATAACCACATGAAAATCATGAGCAATTCAGGTTGCTTGTTTCCTAGTGAGACTCAGTGAGTACGAAGGAATATACACCAGATGTTGATTGCAGCATTTCTAAGTTTTACTTTGCTTTACCCATACAGTCCACATCCCAGATTGCACCATCCTTCTCCCTTAGCATTTTAATGCAGTAGGGCTGCTCAAATGGTTAATGAAGCATATTAATTTTTAAGTCCTTTGCCAGACTTTTACATACTGAGAGTCCTGCAGAGCCAGCTCAGGATACTAAGACACAGGAAAGTGTTGCACATGTCTGCCTGTCTCTAAAAATCTGTCTCCTGGGTTTCATTAATAGGCACTTAATATATTTGATTAATGAGTGAAAGAATCAGAAATGTCAGAAATGAGTCAGCTGAATGAAGTTAATTCTCTGTTCTTTGTGGCAGTTTTCGATCTCAGTCTTCTTTAGAAAAGCGTTTTACATGTGATAACATAGATTGCATTAAAATACGTGTGTAGGCAGCATAAAATGTAGTTTGAGGCCAACATTAATGTTCTTTTACAAATCTCCTAAAATCATAGCAGTGCACAGCAATAAACAACTGTAGCCTTTTGGCAGCCCTCCCAGATATGAAGCCAACATTAAGATAAAAAACTGATTTCACAACCTAAATGCATGCGCTTTACATTAAAAAAAAATGTCAGCAAGTAGTATTTTTGCTGCATCAAAAAATACATTATATGTCTAAGTCCTTTCCATAATGCAAAATGTACTGTAGAAAATGTGAAGCTTTTTTAAAATAGTGAGCCAAATTTCATACATTTTAATACACTGCAGTCCTGTGAATCTTAACCTGCACCCTGCCTCGTGTCAGGAAAAGCAAACCAGCCCAGCAACCCCAAATGGTTTCTTAAAATATTTTGAGAGTTTTGCTGCAGTTTTGCTGCTAAAAAACCCCAATAATTAGCAAGCATCTTCAAATCTGTGTATCTCGAGGTCAAGGGAACAGCTGAACTGTCTTGTAATCCTCCCTGTCAGTGTCAACTGATCACCCCTTGGCTGGGCACCGCAAGCTAGCTGCCGTTCCCGAGGTCTTTCTCTGCCCTATTTGCAGGCTGTAAGCACGGCTTTTTATTCTGCAGGACTGACAACCCTTTGTCTAGTGCAACAGACTCTCAAAGCAGGTACTTCTGCTGGGGGTTTTAGTTCTAAATAATTTCGTTTTAGCCCCTAATTAGAACCGATTTGGAATTACACACATTTCATCAATTTGCGAGTATAAACCTGAAGTGTGTATGTTGTTCTGTAGGTCTGTACAGCCTGTGTAATGTAATGTTCTTCAGGCCCCAAGGAATGCTAAATAAATGCAAAAATGGGTCGTATGTAAGAGAGTATAAGGGCAGTGCAGCCTGAAGAGCTGGTATGTCCTAACAGGAATCCCTTATCGTCTTTGCTGCTAAATAAATAACACTGATCCAACTGTTGCTGCACTAGAGGTTTGTGTTGTGCTGTCCAAGGAGGGAAATTCTCAAGAGAAGCTGGGACAATAGAAGAGAAGCTGTTAAAAAAATAACATTTTTATATGAAATAGATAAATATGAAAGTACAGATTAATTTCAGAGTTGTCCAAACACAGCCTTAGGGAGTGTTGTTGCAGGCACTCAAATACTTCCATCATTCTTCATAATTAAACCATGAAATTCCCCAAGGATATTTTAAACCTGTCGAAACCGTCTGTCAGTGCAAGGGATGAAGCAGTTGGCATCCTGGAGAATAGGAGAAGCAGAAGTATTTGCCCTCTTAAAAACAGCTTGTTCTGCCAGAACCCCACCATTTAACCTCCTTCCTCCCAGCGCTGGGATGAGGTGAAGCAGCATATGGCTTCTAGTGACATTATTCCAATCTGTTTTTGTTAAATCAGTTCCTTTGAGAATTTCCTTAAGAAAATATCTTATTTTTCAATTCCTGCCCAAAACAGTGTTTCAGTGCAAGGTCTGAGTATCGAGGAGCAGAGAACAGAAAAGGTTGGTGTGTCCAGCTATTACACATATGTCCAGGATCACGCATGTGATGATCTCGCTGTCTTACAATACTCTTCCCACGGGGACAGACCTGGGCACCTTTCAGTTGTTGTTAGCTGGGTTCACTGCTTCATTTCAGAAACGTTTTGGCTCTTATGTTGTTCCCAGGTTCAAAAGAGAGGACAAATTGAGGTTTAGGGCTCCAAACAAGATGAATTGTCGAGAGTCCTGAGTGGGCTCATGGAGAGCAAGATGCAGGGATGGGTTGGTGCCTATTCAGAGAGCCAGGTGGAGCTGGTGTTCAGCTGAGGCTGGCAAAGCCATCAGGACGTGAAACAAACCTGCAGCTCCTCTCTGGGGTTTCGCAGCCTGGGGCTCAAGATGTCCCAGCTGGGGACAGCACCGAAGCTCAGACAGTGCCACAGCAGCGTTCTCCTGTGCCTCCCTGACGATGGCACTGGGAGAGTCACGGCCCTGGCTGTGCTGGCAGATTGATGCACACTGGTGCCGCCTGGTGCTGTCTGTCCGGGAGATCACATCAGAGATCGCATCCTTGTGACCAGCTCTGTGGGTCTGTGCAGGGGGTCACCTCTGAGCATCGCCCCTACACCTGGCCAGTGTCAGGGGGCCTGTGACTGAGACAGAAAACAAGCCTTGCTGGCCTTGTTTTCCTCCTGTGCGGAGCAGCAAAGCTGTGTGTCCTCCCTGTATTGGGAGTGGAGTGCCAAGATGAGTGCAGGGTATATAAATCAGGGGGCTCTCCAGTGCCTGCTCCTCTCCGGCCTGGTCAATCCACAGCCTGATGACAGCATCCAAACGCAAACGAGGAGGTGGGATATGAGAAAACCTACGTGAGGTAAATTAGTCTGTCCCCAAACTCAGAAGCACTATCAATAGTCTTCATATCACTCCTGACAGAAAATTATTATACTTATTTTTAAAGTTCCACTGATGGAAATTCTGTGTTTTTCCTAGACAACTGGTCTCGGTGTCATTCAGTGGCTATGCAGTGGGACAGTTCTTCCCAGTCTGTAACCTGGGTCTGTAGCCTCTTGTAAGAATTTACACATTTTGCTGCCTTGTAATATTTTTACATAGATGTGAAGACCACTTGGTTATTTTATATTTCCAGACATGTTTTGTCTACTTGAAGACAAATTGATTATAAATACCGAACTAGAGCCATTTATGGGAATTTCCTCAGCCTTTTCAATAGGAATTTGAAATTTGAACAACGTGTCAGTATTCCAGAGGAATACAAGTATTGCACTGAATTTGACAAAGGGAGCAAAAATACTCTCAAAATTATTTCCCTGGTGTTTTAAAAAAATTAAAATTCCCTCATTAAACGAAATGAAAACCAAGAAGTTTTCATCTTCATTGTCACAAGTTAATGTTAATAGCTAATAAAATAAACCAATATGAAATACAGGTATATTGAGTGTTTTCTTATTCAGTTGTGAATTAAAATCTCAAATATTTGCAAATTCTCAAATTTGAAATCAGCTGCTTACTGTGTGGCATTGTTTTTAATCCAGAGTATTTTTGGATGGGGTTAGGGGATTGTTGCACAGGTTCAGAGGAGGGTGCTTGTTGGCAACTGGTCTGCAGGAGTTCACACGCTCGATGTGAAAGCCCAAAGTCTGCACGGGCCTCTGGTTTGTGGCTGCCAGTGGGTTTGAGCGAGAATGGAAAACTACTATCTGGAAAAAAACCTTTAAGCACAAATAACTGAAACAAAGCAGGTATAGCTTTTTGAACACCCAAGCTGTGATGACAAGGCAGATGTTATAGCACTTTGCTGATTTTTTTCATTTTGTAGAGAAACCAGTAACAATAAAACATACTTTTGAGACAAAAAATGTAAAACTCAGCGTGAACTAAATGCACACACATATGTAATCAGGCATTGAATTGGGACCTGGGGAAAAGAGCCTGGAAATCTCTCAACTTCAAATCTTCATAGATGCTCTTGAGGGTTTTCTGTAACGCTTACTCAGACAGAACGAGCCCCCACCCTGCTGAACCCTGGAATAAAGCAGCAGAGTTACTACTCGGTGTAACGGCACTGAGTTATACTTCTAAAGTATGTGTGCCTGTGTGTGCACGTACGTAATATACATATGTGTATGCTATGTGAGAATATGTACATATATATATATAAAATGTATACATCTCCTATCTGAAAATAGGAATTTAAACAATTGATTCCCATTTATTTCAGTGTTTGCATTAAGGGTCCTGCCTATTCTCTCTAGGATGTGCTGCTCATCCTGTTTCAGTTAAATGTGCATCAGTGTTTAGAATCACCAAAACTAGAAGAGGTGAAACCAGAATTAATATGCAGAATGTATCGAATGTACGTTCTAAGAGGAGGTTATCCTAATTAAATACAGCCATAGCTTGCTTTGGGTGTATCTACCTTGACATTTAGGTTGGATCCAGAGTAAACTTCAGAAATGCCACCTCCTGTTTGTCCCGTTAACCGGCTTTGTTTCACACTGCACTGTGCTTTTGGGGACTGCACAAACCAGATCTGCATTCAGATGGGATTTCACCCCACCCCTTGGGATGAGGCTGAGCTGAAAGATATGGCCCAGAAAGATGTTTGCTTAGCACACAGATTTGCACTGTAAAACTACTTTTATAGGGCCATACTATTCACTAGTGTTGATAGAAGTTTTTAATGCCTTCTGGTGCAACACATTACGATAAAATGTTTAATCTTTTACCGACATGATTTTTCACCTCTTAAAGCTTTATAGCACAAAGTAATGAAGATGAGAAATTTAATGAAAGTAATAAACATTGCCTTTTATGAGCTGGTTTTGTGACCAAGGTCTGTAAATCTTCTGCATCTTTTTCAACCTGGTTTCCATGAATGTGACTGACGAGTGAGGGCCTGACAGCGCCAGAAGAGGATGAGGTGTTTCAGGAGCCTTCTCTTGTGCTTTGGCATAGCCTAAGCTCTTAAGACCACTGGTTTAAGTGTCTGGCTCTGCAGTATCCTAGCTGTGTTAGGTTGCTTCAGCTGCTCAGTTGCCAATTTTCTTAACCAGTGGCTTTCGAGCTGTGGTCTATGGACCTCTGGGAATCCATGCATTACTTTAAAGGGCCCTATCAAAATCAGTAGCCTATTATTAGTGACCTGTCTGCAGGGCTTGTAGGTTGGAAGAAGTTGACAATTACTATTCAAATGGTCTAGATGTATATAGTTATCAGTCACCAAGCATAATTCATGCTGTGCTGTAGTTCAGTTTTTTAGAAACTAGTGAAATGTCTGGCAAGGTTTCTAATCAAAGTCAACTTCTTTCAATATTGTCTTGCAAATTTATTGCAGAATTTCTGTTAAATAGTCTTTCTCTAAAATCATCTTGGTTAGAACATCTTGTTTCAAAAGCACAGTAAAAACCCAGAAAGAAAAAAGGGAGCATTTTTTGAAACAAGTACATTTTGTTTGAATTAGAACACAGTCAAGGAGTGATGGAACAGTACAAGCATCTATTACTCAGGCAGATGCCTCCTAAAAATCTTCAGTGATTTGCTCCTCTGATCATTCTGCTTCAGACAGGAGAATGGGCTTTGTTTGTAAAGATGTAGTAGATGAAGCATATGAAAGACAGACAGCTCTCAATCTGATTATATATTTATGAAATATTTATTGCTCTATGTTAATGTGAAATATTTTTCTTATGTCTATTTAAAGTCAAGTGCCTTGATGATAGCCATTTTGCTGTTAAGCACTTACTTATTTTCATGGGCTTCTGTGTTTCCTGGTGCTTTCAGTGATGTGCATCAGGAGTGGTAGCTGAGGAAGCGTTCAAATCCTCCTCTTCATCCAGCTGTATTTGGGAAGTACTGGAAATCATCAGGGATTGCTGCATGAGAAATGGGAGCATTCTTCCTGTTTTTAGAAATAACTGCAGCTTTAGCTTTCCAATGGGGTTTTATAGAGTGCCTGAACACTTTGAGCTCCAAATGTACCATATTTTCTTGAGATTATTTTTTTTTATCCTTCAGCTGTGTGTTCAGGACCTAAATGGGCCTTTCATGATTAATCAAGCTCTCCTAAGACAGCTCTACCCCAGTAGCTGTAATGTTCCCCATGCAGGTTTTGAACAGCAAGGTTAGAGTTCTAAATCAAATTAAACTAATCTACACAAGTAAATGTCAACATACAGACAGCAACTTGACTGGTAATATCAAGCTAACAGAAATTGTTATTTCTTCCTGTCCCTCTTATTTGTGATGTTTTGTTTGCATTGGCATAACAGCCTGTTCCAAGTGTGACCCTGCAGTACGTGATCATGAAAGAAGGCATTCCTTGCCCTCCTTATTTTACTCTTGATCAGACAACACTTCTTATATTAGTGCTTACAAAAGGCTAACTTTTAGATTATCCAAGGTTGATTAAAATTTTATTTCACAGATACTGTCTTTTCCCACCTTGATGATTCTACAGTACCCTATTGCAAACTTCTTGATTCTTTACTTCCTCCTTCCCTGCTCTGGCATGGAGTCTGTCTGTCCACCTCTCTGTCCCCTATTTCCTTTGGACCCATCAGCTTTTGAATGAGATAGAACTAGTGAGGTTCTGCTCATCCAGTGGTGGTTTAGGGGGTTTGTGTCAGTTGGCATTTCTGCTGCAATGTGGGAGTCTGGGAATACAGATTAAAAACACCTTAAAGAGCAGGTTATACTCTGATTCTCCCAAGTCAGCAAGGACAGCCCAGTTTAGATATCACACTTTGCCCAAAACCAGATAACTCTAAAGGAGGTGTGGCTTGATATTCTATGCATCATGGACTCAGAAAATCCCAGATACAGCAATTCTGAAATCTAGTTGGGGTGACATGGAATATCAGTTTTCAGGAGTCAAGCATTTGTCCAAAGAATGGTTTCACTCTGGTTTGGCTTGACTGTATCAAAATTGTCAGTTCTGTGCTGTTCACCAGCACGAGTTTGTTACTGGATGTCAGTGATGTTGATGAATAACCCAAGTTTGAGACTCGAGCTGGCTTCAGTACCAACACATTAAGGACCTGTAAAGTGCTAAATGTGCAGATTGCGTCATGTGGGACCCGCAAATTAAATAATTGTTTCATAATGTAAAGTGACCTACATCTGCTATCTACAAATCTGTGTGGGACCGCAGAAAAGTGAGTCCCATAGATACTGTCCCTTCATTAGAGTCAGTCATCGCCAAAACTGGGTTGCTGTTAGATATTGCTCATTAGATAGATCTCCAGGTTCCCAAGCACGACTTAGCTCTCTAGTGGGGACATGAGGTAATGAGATTTAAAACTTTGGGATGAAATACAAAACCTTCTCACATATCTTCCAGGAGGACATTCTCCAGAAGTATTAATTCTGTGAGTTAAACCTAGCTAGGACGTGATCTTGCAAGCAATGTTGAGTAACTAACTACACATGAACTCTTTTTAGTAAACGCAGAGAACAACTTTCAAGGTCAGAGTCTCACACTTGTACACTGTATTATCTGGTAAATATAGACACCTTTGGATAGGTGACTATATTTACCAGATGTTTTAGCACAACTCTGTTTTCCCTTGCAATCCCTTAGAACAGGACTTGTGATTAAAATTCCCTAATTGGCCTGTCTCTACTTTCTCAAAGTAGCGACAGAAGGAACCAAAAGTGAGTGTAAACATTCTGGAATGTTCCCTTCCCTTGCCTTGGGTGGAGTTAGGGCTCCATCATTTTGGCTGCTCTTTACTAAGTGCCCTCCTTTGTAGTTGCCAGCCAGGAGAATCTTGCTTGACATATTGCATGTCTTGAAGTTGAGTGAGTATTTTAATTAACATTTCTCTGTGCCCAAATGTTTGTGCTCAGGCTGAGGAATGTGTGAATGTGTATGCTTTCAGGGCTTACTGATTTGTTTCCTTGCATGGATATGTCAAAACGGTGTAAATATTTAATATTGAACTCTAAAGTTGACAGTTACATAACTAACCTACAGGGACCATATATTTTTTTCTTCATTCCCCCCCTCCCCTCCTCTCCCAAGTCCTTATGTAACTAACTGATGTGAGGAATTCTAACTAAGAGAGGAATTCTAATACTGTTACCAAACAAGTACCCACAGTCCCTCTCAGTGAATACACAAGCACCTACACCTGCAATGTGTGTAGTGCAAGTACCTGGGGTTAGTAAATCCCTTCCGCCTGGCTGTTCAGAGCGAGGGCTGTGTTTCTGGAGAATGCCATCTGACTTACTACAAGTAACTTGAAAACATTTCTGGTGGTTGAAGATATCCCTGGAGAGGATGAGAGAAAGGCAGAAAACATTGTCTTTGAAGTTCTAGTAGCTTCTGCTAGCTCAGGCTCCGCAGCACCATGTTGAGCTTGGCCAGCCTGTGCCCTCGCGGCCCGGCGCTGGGTCCGTACGGGAGGTGGTTTGACAGCTGGTGAGGCATCAGCACGCAGAGGCTTTGGAGAAGGAGCTCTGAGACTCCAGGAACGGGCAGTGCTCTTTGGACTAGTTCTGTATCAAATGATGACACCACGAGGAATTGTAAAAATAAATACTACAGTACCTGTTACAGCCTAATAAAAAATCCTATTAAGGGGGAGCGTTTATGATATTTATTGCATAATTTTTAGGCATTGTTCTTTTTCCCACCCTCTCATTTATTTGATAAATAAGAGGCATCACTTGAGACGTTGGTAACGAGAGCCCAGCTCTGCTAATGAAGAAGCTGTGACTTAGAGCTGCTCGATTTACTTCACCATCAGCTGAGGAGAAATGGCTTTACAGAAAGCGATTAAAGAAAAAGTTTTTATCATGGGAACTGTTGTCTTTCTGATGACAAAACCAGTTTGACTGACTAAAAAAATTACCTCTGGGGGCGTTATGAGATTTTCCTAGGGAATTTAAATGCCACAAGGTATTCTCAGCATAAAAATAGAAATGTGTAGGTTGAACTGAGTAGCTGAGAGGTAAGTGCTGTGGGATGTGACTTAGGAATACAGATGTTCACAGAATTTTAAAAATATTCTTTTTTTTCTGATATAAAAATTACCGTGCTGCAGCTCAAGACTGTATGATTTGTAATTATAATTGTTGTGCTGTTCAAAGCAGCTCTAAGAATCTCCTCATTACTATTTGAAATCTTTAACATCTCCTCGTTAGCTGCACAGAGCCTCTGTGCTTCTTTCTGTACTTGCCCAGATTTGGCTGATATTACAACAAATGTATATTGAAATGGGGGCTGTGACCTAGAAGCATTCCAGTTCCTGGCAGGACCTGAGCCTGGTGAACTGTCAGATGATGCTGTCTGGCTGTTTCTGGCTTTTTCCTTTTGGTATTTTCCCCATTTCTGGCTTTCACCAAACTGAAGCTATTTAATAACACCAACCAAGTAATTTCCTCCTGATGGTTTTGGTGTGGTTTCTTGCTTGTTGGCTTCCTGAAGGGCAGCAACCTGCTCTCGTACACCTTCTGCTCCTGTCTCACCACTCTCTTCTGGCACAAGTGTCTTTGAATTTTTCTGTCCTACAGTTCCCTTTGTCCTGGGTTGGACAAACCTGGTTTTGGTTTTTTGCCTCCCCAGGTAGCCAGCACAGGTGAGCTGAGTTTGCCCAGACTGTTTCCCACCCCCCCGACATCAGTGAGCCCCTATAAAAAGGGGTTGGTTGGGCAGAGGCAGGAGTCCTTGTGTCAGTGCAGTGGTCTGGCTTAGCCTCTCCTGGATGAGTAAAGTACTTGGTGTTATGTGTCTGCCACAAGCTCTGTTTGTGCTCAGTGGTGCTTATCAGTAAACTACCCTTATCCCATCCCACGGGTCTTGGTCTGTTTTCCCCTCGTTGGAGGAGCGGGTCGGCTGCGGTGGGGGCTGAGCCATGGCACCCTTCTGACAGCCTGTGCCTTGCTTGCTTATTTTTTATTTCTAAAAACTTATATGTCATTAAAATACTGCTAATGTAGCGTAGGCTTCTCGTGCTAATTTTTAAATTCTTGGCAATTAGTTAAGCACATAAACAGTCCAGAACAGGCTTCGTGCCTGGGTATTTGTCAGCTTTCCAGGTTCCTGGGCAGATTTTGCAGCCCCTAGCTCTTGTGCCCAGGTCACTTGCAGTCTCTGTTGAGAGAAACCCCAGGTTGCTGTGACTTCAGATGGACTGACTGTTGGTTTGGATTCCTCTTTACCTTTGGATTCTACCTTCCTTTCATCTCCCATCTGTAGAACACTTTTTCAGCAGTCATTGCTGACCTATTTCTGGTCAGATGTTAAGCTTTTAAAATTCTGTTCTCCTTCCATAAGTTTTTGGTAATGTACTTTGAAGATATTTTGTGGAGGACACGATTGTGTTTGGTCCCTTTTGTACTTCTGAACGTTTCTTGAGGGTACATTGTCAGGTCGTTCCACTCCTCTAGGCTGGGGGGTTCAGCTCACCTGTCTGCTCCTGCCCACTTTAGACATTTTATGACTTCATTTGCTTTTTTCATGCCAAAGGAGCTACAGCCCTTTACATTCTGGACTTGCACTCAAATCTTTTTATTCCCAGTTTCTAACTGAGGATGCATTCTGTGTCTCTTGTGGGTGAGGGTTTGGGAAATGACACACACATGGAATGTGTTTGTAGTTATGGTAGAAAATAGCTTCATATTAAAATCATGTTTGCTTCTTTGAAATGGAATTTCCTGACAGATAGGATTTTTTCTGGCCTGTGTTTAAGACCCTACTACAGATCACATTGCATATTAAAAATTCTTTTGTGATATTTTCAGGCTGTGCCAGTTAAATCGCTGGTGTGTTTTTGGTAACATTGGGAACCACATTCTGTCTCGTGAAGACCTTAACACAACTTTTTGAAATTTATATAGTGTTAACATTAGATGTTAAACCTGTACTTTGCTGATGATGGTGGTGATGATGATGATTATGCTTTTCTGTCTGTCATTTATATTCCTTCTTTTCCCCTTAACTGTGAAGCCCATACTGTGTTACACTGTGTACTGTGATAAGGAAGGCAGCGTTAGACTTAAGGAGTGTGGGGATTTTTCTCCTATGAGTACATACCGTTTCTTCCTGTAAATTCATTATGTCTTTCTATAGTGTTCAGCAAATCCTGTGTGACATAGTAGCAGAACAAAAAACAAAAAAGGTTTTTCCTTAAGTTTCTAAGAAAGAATTGTACAGACGTACACCAGTGGAGATGGAAGTTTCCTTTGTCCACCCCCATACCCCCCCATCAAGAGTGAATACATCTGAAATAACTTTGAAGAAAGAACACTGCATAGGTCAAGAAAATGTTTCTTGACAGGTAGGTCATCTCTCGAAGGGCAGGTGGCATTTTTAAATCCTGCTTGTCTGTTAAAAAAATTCCTTCTGAAATCTTACTGTTGTAAGAATTAGATAGTTATTTACTCTCTCAAAGTTGATAGAGTTTATTCGTCTGTCTATGAGATTGATTTGTGCAGTTTGCATCAATATTTTTAACTAGCACATTTATTCCATTTCATTTCTGTGGGGCGGTAAAAAGCAAAGATAAAATTCTGGGAAATCTGATAATCAAATAATCATTTAAGGAACCTGTTTTTTGTTATATTAGGCTAGATAAAAAAAAAAAAAAAAGAGAAATTTCATTTCTGAGCTGTTGTTCCAAGTATCTACCTGCAAATGTTAGATATTCACAAGCCTACTCTGCTGTTTGTCATTTTTGTTACTTGGTTTCTGCTGTAGTTTGTTGCCATTATGGGGATGTTTTGGTTCCAAAACCTGAGACATGCTGATAATGAAGTACTGGTGACTGAAGACCACCCTTTGTCTGATGTGAGGGCCTGAGCTAGGGCAGGCAAGAGCACACGTGTACCTGGTGCTGAGCAGAGGGCATGCTGGCCAGCTGGCAGGCTGGGAGTCCTCAGGGCAGTGAGTAAGATTCCCATTTGTGAACTGTCAACAGTATTGTGGTATTTAAAATTGTGGTCCTAAGTTTTGATCCTCTGAGAGAGAGGAAAGCAAACAGAATTTGTCTTCCATACCCTGGCTGACTATTTAATTTTGAGTCACATTGAACATAGACAGTGGGAGCTGTCTGCTTCGTGCTACATGTCCACCTCTGTGAGTAAATATACCTCTTGGTGTGTCAGCATGGGAGCTACGCTTGTACTTTCACAGGAGCCAGATCAACTCCCAGCCAGCAAAGATTCTAAAATCCATAAAGCAACTCGGCATTATCTTCCATCCATCCATCCATCTACAAAACTAACTTCTGGTTTTGACCATGTTAGTTAATTCTGTCTCTCACATCAAGAATCCCTTCTTCTTCAAGTACCTTTCCTCCATCTGAATTCAGCATTGTCTAATGGAATGAACAGAAAATAAATCAAATGCATCTGAAGTTTTGTTGTTTCCATTGGGTTATGGAGAATTTTATCAGGATTTTTAAAGTTAAAATAATTACTATTCATTGCAGACACTTTTCAAATTTAGGAACACTTTCCAAGAGGTTGGTAGAAGTTCAGTCTGTTTTCTCCAGATTTTCTTTCGTTCTTACAATTTTTTCATCTGTGGAGTGGAGAGAGAATTATATTCTTTGCTATGCATAATCTGTGAGACAGGAACATACAATTCCTTCCATCTCAATGATAACATCTTGTGTTATTTACATGCTAAGTTTGGCTATTTTTTTTCTAGTTATATGATCAAACTGGGAATGGTGTTGTTCATATTAACACGGAGATCAGTTCTGGCCACACATACATTCATTTCACTTCTCAAGTCAAGAAGTATTTTTTGACCTGTTTTTACTGAATCCATGAGTTTATTTTTTGTATCCAGAAGGGACACACAAGTGCGAGGCTCTGAGCCAGCCGAGGTACAGTGTGTCAGCGCTGGGTTCAGGGGCACTGACTACCTGTCATGTTGTTTCTCCAGCTCACCTCCGAGGCCGTGACCAGGCCTGCTGGCTCTTTGGAATAAAAGCAGTGGCTTTTCTCAAAACTGGTAGAGAAATATTCTGCCATGGAAAGAGGATATTCTGCTAATCTAATATTACTATAAAATTTATGCATGTCCAGAACCGTTATGGGATCCTTATAATGAGGGACAGAGCACAGCTTGTGTCAAATGGCTGATTTCTTTTAGGGCACATTGATATAGCTCAAATTAAAACCTTGTACTCGAGTACTGTGTAGTGTTGACTCTTGATGTTGTACAAAACACAACAATACAAGTGATCAGCAATGCATATGAAGGAATTGAAGCGTTTCAGCCACAGCCTGAGGAGGTGGCTGCGGGATCAACACCATCCCCCTGGAAATACCCCAAACCACTGGATAGCTGAGCTGCCCCGCTCTGGCTCACACTGCAGGGCACTGCTGTCACTTAGCCTGGACCAGGGGATGGCCGTGGCGTGTGATGAGCTGGGCTACAGCTCAGCCCTCTGGAAAGGAAATGCATCAGTCTATCACAGGGCCTCGGCCAGGCCCGCTCCTTTCCCAACAGACAGGAGAGCAGGTATAGTGTTAATAACAATTACAATATTCATAGTACGGAATTCCAAACTTCAGGAAAAATGAGTGGTGAATTTTTGTCTTATATTTGCCAGAACAGAATTACTTGTACTAGGAAAGTGCTTAGTCCAAACAAAACAAAAGTGAGTCTACTGCTAGGGAGAAGGAATCGGAAATATAATGTAGGTCAATTAGGATGATTAAGGTTAAACAGAGCAAAGTTCATTAGTCCTTCCCAAAAGTAATGTTCTGCTGAAGGCAGATACTGAAGGTGTGGTTTGTAAAGTTGAATTTGCGACTGGTTTCAAGTAGCTGAAGGTACTGAACTTAGAAAAGGCTACTTCAATTCTTTCTTGGGTGCTATAAAAATGGTTTAGCAAGATACCTGTGCTGCAGATAAAGGGTCATGTGAGTCATCAGTCTAAGGGCATCCCTGCTAGGTAAGGATTTGCCTTGCCTCGAGGTTAACTCTGAATTTAAACTGTAGGGAACATTGGCAAAAACTTCATTTATTTTCATTTTCTTCCCTTCACTTAGTGGACATTTGGTCTCATCTTTCTTCCTTTGACTTCTGGCAATTTTTTTACTGTTCATATGCAAGAGTAATTACTCAGCTGGTTAATGAATTATTATGCTTATGTTACTGGCAAGTCTTTGTAACTTAAAAATAGAAATTTGATTGCTTATTAATTCCCTCTAGTGACAGGCATTGAATACACCAAAATTAAACTTTAGTCATAGATGGAAGCAACACAGTTGCTAAAACCTGGTACCTGGGTAAAATGGAAAAGTGATGTCAATGCCTACCTAGTTCAGTTCTTCATGAAAAATGAAAAGATTTCTTTGCTCCCTTAGTTATTTAGACTGAGGTTTTTTCTCTCCTGTCAGTTGGGATCTCTGAATATTGAGATTCTGATACATGTACTTTGCTGTCTGTATTATAAACTTATTTCACTAAGAAGGAAAGCTATGCTAGTTTTGTGTTGTGAATATTATCTAGGAAATAAAAAATTTAATTGTGTCTGTCTTTGAAATAAATAATTAGCAGATGTGTATGAAGCAATGCAGAATTAACACTTCAGAATTAATACACAGAATATATTTTTAATACTGTTTTACTTGTGATAAAAATAACATATTTAATTATATAAAGCATGCTGCTACATTTCTCTGTAAAGAGGAACGATGAATTAATAGCAGGCTATTATTTTTGCTCAGTGTTCCCTCATACATTTCATTATGACATTTAAACACAAATATACTTAGTTCATCTCAGTGTTTTTTAAACAAGTGTTCCTTACAAGTGCATTTAATTGAGAATACTTTGAAATTGTATTGCAATTTATTTCTTAAATGTGTTTCCTTGAATCTCAGTTTGATGTCATTGATTTGCTTTGATCAGTGTTACTCATTGTTTTAGTCCTTCTTGCCACTCTCCTTACTTCTGGAAATCCCTGATGGCTCAGGTGAAGCTGTCAGCTCTTGTATTAGATCACAGAATTGGTGACACCTTTTCCAGTTTGTCCAGTTTGAGTTTACTAAGGACACCTTGTTAGTAGAAGAATGTAAAGGTCTAAAATTTCCATTGATTTGTTTTCTTTCTCTTTTCCTCAGACATCTTTATTTCTACTTTGTCTATATTCTGCCCTGTCCCATTGAGCAGTCAGTGCTTCCAAAAGCAGTTCTGTTCCCTAACCTCAGTGCCACTTCACAGCAAGTGTTCCTCCTTGTGATGAACACCATAAACCCAGTCTTTGCTTGACTGAATGATCCTTCATGTCGCCTTTGCAGGATGTGGTACTGCAACAGGGGGAGCTGAAGATGAAGGTGAGGCTGAAGCTGGCTGGATTGAAGGTGCTGCCATCCTACTCTCTGTTATCTGTGTTGTTCTCGTTACTGCCTTCAATGACTGGAGCAAGGAGAAGCAGTTTCGTGGGCTTCAAAGTCGTATTGAGCAGGAACAGAAATTTACTGTTGTCCGAGGTGGGCAGGTTATCCAGATCCCCGTGGCAGAGATAGTAGTTGGTGACATTGCACAGGTGAAATATGGTAAGTTCCAACAATGTCTACTTTTCTGCACTTCATTCTCCTTTCCCTTTCTAACCAAACAGACTCACTTCACTGGAAGTGATTCAAAGAATATTTATGTGATGTCATTATTGTCTGTGGTATGATAACAATTTGGCTATTAGGAAAACCTGAGATACTTGCCGTGAAACTGCAGTAGGTAATTAATTTTGGTTTTGTAATCTTCACTTCCTTTCACTGACGAGGACAAGCACTGTTCCTACAAAGGTTGTTCTCTTTCATGGAGGCTTATGCCACTTGGAATTTTGGGTTGTGACCGGTTAGGAATAAAAGGAAGTGTTTTTAAATGCTCTCTGAAAAGGAACTGTGACCTCACCTTACAAAAGTACTGTGCTTTTCCATTACCATGTTCTTAGGTGATCTTCTACCTGCCGACGGGATATTTATTCAAGGAAATGATCTGAAGATCGATGAAAGCTCTTTAACTGGGGAGTCAGACCAAGTCCGCAAGTCTGTTGACAAAGACCCAATGCTGCTGTCAGGTAAATCTGACTGAATTCCTGATGAGTTGTCTTCTAGGCACTGCTTTGTCCGTGTTCTGCTCTGGTTTGGTTTCCATACCATCAGGTTTTGATGCAGCTGATCTTTTGAACACAGACACTGACCCTGTCTGTTATTCAAAAGACATGCTATTGTTTTATAATTGCCTGCAATTATTTCTGATCATCATACTTATTTTATAAAGTGAGAAAGTAATGAAACATTTTCAGAGGAAAAATAAATTATCATGTAGGGAAATAACAATTGTTTCAAGTGATTGCATGATAGCTTTAATTTGACCGTTAAATTTCAAAGCCTTTTAAAGTCTCTTTAAGCTCTCTCTTTGTATGTATACTAAATACAGGAGGAAAAGAAACCGTGTGCTTAGAAGGAAGTGGATGTGCTGAAATGTTGTGGGCCTGTGGTGAAGTTATTTGTAATATATGTATTTTGTAATATAATCCTGTACAATTAATCACTTAAATAGAATGTGATGCTTTAATTCTAGTATATTATCTGGAGAGGTTGGCTCTCAGTGGATTTCAGCTGGGTTGTGATCACAAATAACAGCTGCTGATCTCATAATGATCATCAGCATGTTAGAACCTGAAACAGTCATTTTCAAATACACTTGAACCTTTTATTCTGCTCTCTGCTCTGTGGTTGTACTGTCAGCCAAGAGTCACCCCAGACAGAATATTTATGCTGCAACGCAGCAGGTAAGTTCACATGTCCTCATCCCACATCACTGAGCTGGTGTTTCCCAAGCATCAACTCCTGGGAGATACTTTTGTGCAGAAGAGACCGTAGTGGCAAGTAAGGATGAGACAGTTTTTATTGAATTAACAATGCAAATCCTTTCCAAATTTAAAACTCCATAAAAGACTTGCTGTCTACTTACATTGGTGGCAGTCCAGAAAGCATGGAAATCACCATAACTTTCAGGGTGGGTTTGACCTGGTTCCTGTTGGATGTTAGCCTAGGATTTTATTTTTATAGAAGTTACTTGAAGAAAAGCAAAACAAAACAACCCTCCAAAGAAACATCTAATAGACCTTAAATTTTCCTTATGTTTGCACCTGAAGACATCAGTAAGTTATCTCCAGGTAGGCTTTTGGAATTTAGACACATGCAGTCAAGATGTTGTTGCTTGCAACTGTTTTCCCTTAGTCATCTGTAGGAAATGAAAACAGTTCAGGTCTGACAGAAGAATAACTAAAAAAAAGAACATTTGAGTTGCCACCACCACAGTTGGTTTTGTGAGTCTAAATTTGGTGAAAGATAAACACCCAGAATCAGGAGGTATTATTTTCACCACTGGCACCTGAAACAACGTTTTTAATATTCAATCTGTTTCGATGACATAATTAAACTAAATGAGTTTCTGTGCTTAATGTCCTGTTTAATCATCCAGCTTGTCATTTACTGTACTTGAGTACTAATTCTAAGAGTACAAGTGCTGACTAAACCAGATGGTTCGTTTCCATCTGTATACAGCACATTTGGTGCCACCTAGAAGGGCAGAAATGGAAATACAGACACACCTGATACACCTGAAACTGAAAGAAGCAGCTTCTCTTCTCTGGTTCCAGTGTATTGAAAGTCTCTAAACCACTTTCCTCCTTTAAGCTCGTTAGCAGAGATGTGCTTGCATGGTGTAGCATAAGCCATTGCAACAAAAGCCACCAGCTTAAACCAGACTGTGGTGACACTGAATTTCTTTGCAAGGAGCATGGGCCTGTACCAGCCTGAATTTGACAGCTCAGGGAAGCCACCTGGCTGCTGCTGGGCTGCCTTGCTTGGAGCTGATGTGCCCTTTCAGTTTTGCATAGTGCAAAGTTCGTAGAAATCCACACTTCCCAAACACCTAAATATTGAATGTGAGTCTGGCCTCAGTATTGCACTCAGTGCAGTATTTCAGGGTACAAGTGTTATAATAACTAACATTGTAAAAACCCAACAACTTACGAGGCTTACTGTTTAAATCCTTTCCACCAGATATTATGGTATGAGCAAGTTACCTTGAGGAGCTTACCTAGTGTAGTTCTTGCTGAACTGAGACTGACAGAACATGACTTTATCTTGACCTAAATCTTAAAAACGTGTATTTCTATCAGGGTGCGACAGGGATTTGAAGGAGAGGAAACAGACCTTATTCAAGAACAAATAAACAAAATGAGATCTCTTGGTCATGGTGCTTTGTTAGATTTTGGAAATAAAAGGGAAGGTTCATTAAGGAATCAGGTCAGTTATTGCCTGGAGAAAAACAGTTCTGATTCTGTCCAAATTCCCTGCCAGAAAATATTCCAAGGAAGGCTTCTAGCACAGCAGAAATTTTCTAGAACCAAGCAGCAAACTATTTAGATATGTTGAAATTACTTGTAGGTGAGTTCTCTGGAAAATACTTACACATGCACACCCCAACCCCCTCGCAGTGAATGTTCTAATCTTTTGGTCAGTTCACAGTTAATTTTAGTTACCTCTTAATAATTGCAGTGACTAAATCAGTTATTTAGATATGCATGTAGTGGATTTTTGTTAACACAAGTTTGCTGGAAGTAGCAAAACAATACAAAATACCCAAACTGGCATGCTCTGTTTTTCTTGGTTTTCAGCCCTATTTCCACTTTGTTTCACTAGTACTGTTATTAGATTTGTTTTTTGGTTTTTTTTTTTTTCTGAGCAGTCTTATGCTTAGTTGAATTTTAATCTGAAAAATATCTAATCTGTTTTTCTCTTTTTTTACTAAACTGGGCAGCTTTGTTTTCTTTCTCAGAATATTCACCATTTATCAGCTTCAAATTAAATATTCATCATGTTAAAAAAAAGTATTACTGGTATTACTGGTAAAGGACACTCGAGGGAAAGAATCAGTAGAACCCTTGACCATGACAGTTGAAATGCAGGTGTAGTGTATGGAGGAGTGAGAGTCTATATGCTGTCTATGGAGCACTTGCTGATCGAAGTCACAGAGCCCGTTTCTTCACTGCAGCTGTACTATCACTGTTTGAAAGGTGAAATTGCCAGAGTTGGGCAATTTCTAGTGGGAAAGAATTGGATAATAAATTAATACCTGCACTAAACCATGCTTTTATATGCACCTTAAGAGTGTACATTATGTTTTACAAGACTAATGTAAAGAAAAGGTTCAGAAAGGCATTCAAAGCAAATTTTTGCCCTTTCCAGGTGGGCAGAGGTGAGCATGAAAGATGGTGGTGCATGGTTGACTGAAAAATTGGTGTATATGCCATTTTTTTGAGGATATTTCTACCCATCTTTGTAGTCTAAAGCAGAAGATGATTCCTGCAAATCAAAACCATAGGAATACTAAAAGCAAGTTATTTAAAATATACTTTAAATGGTGTTACATCTTAAGGAGGTTCCTCCATATTTCTGAGATGAGTTTCAGACATCTTCCATAATGTCTGAACCAGTACAGCCAAGGCTAGTCTGGGTTTTAAAGTTTTCTTCAGTTCCTTGAGGCTTGACTATAACTTGTTTTGTGTTGTTTGGCTGGCAGTCCTGGTTTGTATCTTTGTGATTTGCTCTGTCATATGTAAGCCGGTGACTTCTTAAGTCATTGTATCTCGGAAAGCCATAGGAACACTTCTCAGTGCACTGAGAAGGTCTGTGGCATTGAAAAAAAAATATTTGGCCATTAGTGCGTTTTTGGTTTTATTTGGCTTATTTCTGCTGAAATTTTCTTAGTGTCCTGATGAGATATTTATACTCGCAAATTAGGCTTAGTCTTGACAGATGTTCTCTCTGTTCTGTGTTTCTGTTTCCTTTTAAGAACATGAGAGATTTTGATTATTTAGAGAAAGATATTTTGATTATAAATAGATAGTTGCATTGCTTATTATGTTCTGGGACAGCAACTGGATGAGCCATAATAAGAAAATGGGATTTCTTTAAAAAATGGGTGGTGTGTGTATATATACGTATATTAAAAATATTTATCTATTTAAGGACACAAGTCCAAGCATCGTTTTTTATCTTTTGAGATAACTGCATGCAATGAATATATGCAGAGGAGGATAAACTCAGTAAAATGCTTTTTTTTTAAAAACGGGAGAAGTTCTATAGGCTTAGTAGATCTCAGTGCCCCATAAGATTCTTCACAAGAAATTAGTTATATTCCACATTTGTTCAGTGCAACAGCCTCATAGATAAAAGCCATTCTGCAGGAGTCAGCAGAAAGCCAGTTGGAAAAGTTCCTTCATTTTTTACCACGTCTTCAGGCTTGTCCTGCCCTGCCCTGGAAATCAGTGACTGCCTTGGCTGGAGCGTTATATTGGGAATGGCTGTTAGTGACAGTGGTGGCTAAGTGGTATGGGCAAGATGGTTGAGAACAAACTTAAGACAGTGTTAACCTCCTTAGCCACAGAATGTTTAGGATAACTCAGGTAAAGACTCTACCTAATTCATATTGCTACACAGAATCCTCTGTTACAATTTGTTTCCAAAATGTAAACCAGAATATTTCTGATCGTTTCTAGGAATTGGTTTATGTTTCCACAACTCATAGAAAAGGATTTCTAAAGAGACTGTAACCTTAGGTGCACCAAACCTTTCATTCATTACAGGAATAAATAAACAGTTTATATAGGATAAATAATGAACTATTTCTCAAGATACTCTTTTTACTGTGGCTGTAAATCAACCATAACTGCAAGAAATCACACACATATTTCACTGCAGTTATGTAGTAGTAGTGCATGGACAGTCAGTGTTATCTTGACTAGAGTCACAGAGGAATGTTTGCAGAACTCTGAAAAATGGTTTTCAGAATTACAGGAATTAACTGTTTAAACTATGATCTTCCGGGGTTATATAAACTTAACACCCATATTTCTTTTGAAAATGGAATCTGATGTGTGAGGTTAATGGATGCACAGACAGAGATCTGCAATTAAGCATCCATTCTTGGTTGAGAATAATATAAGACAAGAGGGATTATTTTTGGAATGTAATTATATTGGCTTCAATATAGATTTTTGAAGTGTAGCAAATATTTCTCAGTGCTACAGCAAAAGTCTTGCATAAAATATTTCATGGTTGTTCTTTATTTTTATTAGGTCTATGTAACTTACATTTCATCTTTTCAGGTACTCACGTCATGGAAGGCTCTGGGCGAATGCTTGTAACTGCTGTGGGTGTGAATTCTCAGACAGGCATCATCTTTACTCTGCTTGGAGCTGGAGGAGAAGAAGAAGAAAAGAAAGATAAGAAAGGTAAATTTCACAATGCATAAGGTTACTCTGAAGAAAGCTCTTGGGCTTTGTGTAGTCAGAGCTCTCCTCCATTTCTTGACAAATAAATACAATTTCAAAAATGTTTTTGTATACATTTTTGTCATTACATGTCACACAGAAAAACAGCAAAAGCTGTTAACCAATAAAGACATTGGATAACAAGATGTTTTTCCAGTGTGAAACTGCAGACTCTTGGCACACAGTGAAACACCAGGGAATACATGGGCATACTCCCATTACCATCTCTCTGTATACATAAATCCATAGTCACCTAAAATTTGCTGAGGTTTTGCTCTTGTGCATTTACTTTTAGATAAAATTTTGTTCTGAAAAAAAAACCAACCCAAAAAAGACAAAAACAAAAACCCCAAAACCCCAACTAAAATCTTGGCCATGAAAAAGTGTCTGTCTTTGAGCTTCAATAATAAAATGAAGGTAAGGTGTGACTTTCTGCTAGCTTAGTTGTTTAATGTCAGTGTCTGGCTTCAGAGGCATTTTAATTTTTTTAAGGTGTAAAGGTCAACCTAAGAATAGTAAAAGTCAGGAAAGTAGCAGTAAATGTTAACAGAGTTTAACTTTGATATCCTGTATCAGTTAATGAAATCAAGGAGTCTCTTTAGACATTTTGGCTTATTATAGCATGATGTCACCAGGAACAAAGCTGATTTGTGGGTTGCACACTAAGCAGAAACATGATTTAAAGTGTATCCTTTCCACATTTTGTCCATACAATCTTGTAAATTGATCAAGCCTACTTTTGTTCCAAGTTTGATCTAAGAATATTTAACTTTCAGAAATAATTAAGGGCTAATGAATGTGGGGTTTTTTTTTAGACATTTCCGCTCTTTTTAGTGGTTTTCAGTATTAATAAAAAAAAGTAGTTATGGCTTTATTGAGCCTTAGTTCAGTAACTTTAATTAGGTAACTTTCTATGCTTTACTTAATATCTGTCAGGCAATATGATTCCACCTTTTATTCCATTTCCATCCTTACAATTTGAAGCTGCAGAGGGGAAAGCCAAATTTCAATGGTTTTCATGACCTACGATTTCCATTTCTGAGAGTGTTCAACAAGTGGTTGCATTTGACTTCTTGTTTCTCTGAGGAATACTCTCCTTACTTAATGCAAGACTATGACATGTTTGCCATTCCATGTCCACACAAAAGGCACAGTGTGTAGCAGGTGTGGTAAGTTTTAGAAATGTTAAAAGGAGAAAGACTGAAACTCCCCAAAGTAAAACTGTTTCGTGTCAGGCTAATTTTGAACTTGCTGATATTAGGAGAAAGACTCTTCAGACCTTCTAAGATCTGGCAGCATCTCTTTTGTCACTGTCTAAGGACACTGGTGGGGAGTATAGTAGGTAGGTGAGGAGTGACTTCAGTACCTGTTGGAAAGAGATGTCTGGCTGCCCTGAGGTCCTCTGCTGAGCTGGACACTGGTGATTCTCTCATGTTTTGTTGATAGCCTTGAAAGACAGGGAAGGAGGAATCTGGGATGGCAGAGTGACAAACTGTGCTGTGGTTGTAACTTACTGCCCAAAGAGAATCTCACAGAGGTGAATGACAATCTTTTGTGCAGACACCAAGTCTAATTGGGTTGAGTTACAATAGCAAGAGACTTCCTTGATGTTCCCTGAAGTACTAGTGCAGAGGAGTGCCTGAGCAGAGCAGGTTGCAGGTCGAAGCCCAAGCTCAGAGGCTGTACTCTCATATATAAATCTCTGAAATCCCACCAGTCATCAATGCTTGTTGCAGTCCTATGTGGGTGTATGCTTTTATTGGTCATTAATGTTTTGTACAAATCATCATACAGGTGTGAAACAGGAGGATGGACATCAGCTTCCAGGTAGAGTAAGAATTGTACCACATCAAATGAGAGGATGGGGCTTTTAGCCAGCAAGCTTTGGTGCAAATCAGGGGTGAACTAATGATTCAAATAATTGTCTTTGAATCAGTCCAGTTAAATTGAAGAGTAATTTCAAATCAGCAGGATTGTTCGTGGCGAATGTTTAAATGTGCACGCGTTGTTGGTGTTGCAAATCTTAATGTTAAGCTTGAATAATCAGTTATTCTCCAGAAGTAAATTACAGTATATTAAATGTTGGAATGCATGATTTGCTGTTAGCAGTTCATGCTGTGCTGGGTAGTGTGAGTATCCAAACGGAATAAAAAACAAGCATGAGTAACCAAAACAGTGTAAGGTATTACCATCGCAGTGATCACATTTGCAATTGAAATTTTCATGAATGTGGCTACACAGGGTGTGTTTATGAACCCTGTATGCTGTTAGTCCTCTGTGCTTCCATTCTACCATTTGTAAAGAAAACAAGATCAGTTTCCTTGAGTAATAAACCAGTGCAGTGTGAAGCAGTCACTGTGGGTCGAAAATTAGTCTCGATCAAGATTCATTTTAGGATTTCTGGGTTCTGTTGTAAACAATTAACCAACAGAAGCAAAACTGACTTAATCTGTTATTTGTAGAGACTGGTTTTCTAAACTCTAGCATAAAAAAATAAAGTAGTAAAACTTTCTTCAAGTTTTTCACATTCCGTTAGGAAAGATTGCTTGACCAGTTTCTCTAGTGTGTAGATAACTGGTGAGAACAAAAAGAGGCTTTTATCTTTCTTTTAAATTTCACCCCAACACAGGCAATTACATTAATTCTGATACTTGGATTTAAAAGAACTCATCGTTCTCCTCAGGACTATATTTCTCAGGTTTCTGTATTTCTTCTGCATTTCCACAACCAGTATTAAGAAGCTTAATGTTTTTACTCAGGTTATTGCAGGACAGGTTGAGCCCACATTAGACTGGGATGTATCAGCAACAATACATCATAATATGCAACATTACATTAAATACTAAGGATGTACATACTAGGTAGTATGTTGTATATACTGAGGGGAATAATGAGTTTGCTGTATATACTAAGTCCTGTGCTACATATTTTAAAACTACCCATGCATTGTTTAAATTAGTTAAATCAAAGGAAATATTTTATTCATTTAAATATTTGCATAAGACTTTAAGTGAGAAAATTACATATAAAAGGACCAAAGCAATAGAGATAGTACTGTGTGCAGTCAGTTCTCACCAGCTGTTAACTTTGTTAAATGTCTTTCATATTTATTATTATTGTTACTATTATTATTATTATTTATTCCATGTGTGAGATTTTGCCTTACTTTGTAACACCCTTGTAATGATTTTTATTTTTGAAAGTTATGTTAATTACTTTAAAACAGATTTATTTTGGAGAAAACAAAGCCAAAAAAGACAAATAAATGTTTTGGTTTTTTTTTTTTTTTGTTTTGTCATGTGCATTTGTTCTTGTTGTTGTTGCTTTTTATTATTATTATTATTTATTGGTTTTTTTGTCCATTATTATTCAGTAGATTCTTCCCATCCCTCCTCCCACCCTCCTTCAGCTACAGATGGTGCAGCAGGTGCAAATGCCACTGATAATGCAAATGCCAGCTTAGTCAATGGTACGTCAAGCACACCTAGCTTGTTTTATGTGATAGATTTCTCTCCTGACTGTGTAAGAGTCCCTCTTGCTTTTATGGTCTGCACAGATGCTGTGTGTGCATGTGGTTACCCCCTGAGAGATCCTACTCCAGAAACTCTATTGTAGCTCATAAGAGATTCCACAAAGGGGCTGTGACATTTCTGCTTTGTTCACACAGAATTAAACACGGGAAGTAGGAATTATGATTTGTTTGCCACTAATAAAATTGCAGTTAAAAGGAACAGTTAAGTAAGGCTAGTTTCAAAACTTTGGAGTTACTTTTACTTGAAGTTTCACTGTAAAGCTCTTGACAGGTTTGTCAGCAGAGATGTGAAGAACACTGTGGTAAATGGGCTGTGTCTGCTTTTCTGCTGTGGCACTCTCAGAAGTATTCACTTAGTCTTTGTGTAGTTCTAAGGAATAGTGCTGGAGTTGGGAATCTGGCTCAGTTTCAAGTAACAGTGTGTTAGGAATAACTTCTGCTGCTGGAAGCATCTTTTTTTTGGCAGAGACTGACTGAAAAGTTATGTTTGCAGATATTTGTGTGTACCCTTAGATAGCGATCATCTAGTGAGCCTGCTGGTGGTATTTACTGAAAAGAAGAAAAAAGTTCTGGCTGTTTCTTAGTAGAGATTCTTGACCCCACTTCTCAGCATGCAGATATTTGAGTATCTCTTCTAATAGTCTAACCCCAATCTGAAATGGAATCTCTCAGTATTAGGCTAGGCATCAGCTGTATTTTCCGATGATCAGATACACCAGACTCTACTTGGCATGTAAACCATGCCCTCTGTACAGCACCAGTAACACTGACAGAAGTCATTCTGCTTTTCACTCTGGTGTTGACAGAAATGATTTTTCATGCAGGTCAGCAGTTCTTGCATTGTGTTTGTGAAATTACAGTTTCTGACATAGCGATACCACGTTCAAAACAAATGCCAAGGTTTACTGGTGTAATATCTATTTAAAGTAACGACATAGGAGTGTTTGAGCCTGGTTTTAAATAATATTATCATTTAAAAAAAACATATAACCAGATATCAAACTTTACTCTTACACATTTGAAGTTTGCTGGAAAACTAGGATTCACAATCCCTACATCTCTGTATGTGACAGGAACCTTTATCACCCTGGTTCCAACACCCCAGTTTCAGATTTCCTAGAGACCGAGAACCAGGGAATGAATGATGAATATTAAATTTTCCATTCTTTGTGCTCTGTAACTCACTCTGTGTTGTAAAACGTACACATAGAGTGAAGCATTACCCAATATCCTTCAGTCCCACTGGAGACTGACATGTTACTTTTAGCTCAGTCCTGCAATTTCCTGAGTACTACGTTAAACATCTGCTTAAACGCTTTGCTGGATGAGGACGACTGCTCAGCGAGATGCACACACGAGTCCAGAGGTCTAACCTGGGCACCCTCTTAGCGAGTTCTAGTTGCCTGGTAGATATCTGTTGTGTTTGTCCTTAATGTCTGAACTTAATGGGGAGATTTTGTTCCACAGGCTATTAAATTAGTACCTTAAGTGCTTAAGTATGTGGGTTTCCAACATCTCCTCTCCCATCAGAAACAAGTTACTGTCCCTGTTTATCTTGGAGTTGAGAAGTACATACTCGATTTGTTTCAGTGCACACAGTGTAGAAGTAAGTTTTTTGTGCAGCTGAATATGATTTTGCTTTTAACTCTTCTGAGGTGAGGCAAGTGAGTTAATTCTGCAGATCTCTGGCCACTGTGGATGGGAGATGCCTTCCGTGATTCAACTTATCCAGCATTGCATTCAGAGAGCAGACTTGGCAAGTGGAGTTAGATCCGAGTGCTTGGGAATTGTCTGGGAAGTTGCCAGAGTCTGATTACTGTTTAAACTATACATTTGTCTAGTCAGCAGCAATGATGAGTTAGAGAATACTTAAAGTGTAGATGTGATTTAGAGGGGGTTTGAGGGGAGAAAGGAAGGGAAAAAAAAGAGCTCTAAAACAAGGAGACCGAGTTCGTGCAGGTATTTTTTTGGTCTGGATGAAATTTTTTTTTTTCATTAATGTGTGAGCATTCTCCTGAGATGTGACTAGAAACAAGAATTTTTACCTAAATCTAGTAGCTCAGTGTAGAAAATACCTATAAGTAGCAAACATACATACATATACATATACATATACATATACATATACATATACATATACATATACATATACATATACATATACATATACATATACATATACATATACATATACATATACATATACATATACTAAGTACATGGCTCCAGAAAAGAAATATTTTGGTTATTTATAGTGATAAACTCCTATAGGTTTGTGACACAGGCTGTTATCTGCTGTGGTTAAGGAGCTCTCAACTTAAGGAGCAAATTCTGTTGGGTTATAGTAGTTGAGACTAAAATACATAGTTGTTTGAGTGTCTCTGTTAAAACTATAGACAATACATTCAGTGTTTAAAAGGTTACAAGTCAGGCAGTTGGACAAGGGGACTGTTGTATGTCTTTTCCAACTGAAACAGTCTGTTTTAAAGTTATGAGCAGGTCAGAAAATTACAAAAAGAAAGGTATGAATTAAAATTAAAGTATTGTCTGTAGAACAGATAACGTTTTGAAACAAAATACAGGAAGCAGCAATTGCTGTTTACAGCTTGTTTACCCCAGATTTGATTTCCTAAGAGAAATGAGTGCTTATTATTGTGCAGTAGAGCACTACCCAATTCTCAAATCAGGATTTCCTTGTTGGGTTGATGTTTTTTTTAATTTGTGTTCAGAGAATTGGTTGCTTAGAATTATATTCTGATACAGAAATTCCATACCAGACTCAGAGAAATGTCTCAGCTGAAATACTTTATTCATAATTCTGTCAGTTCTGCTGTATGTATCCATATGTTCAGTTCCTGTAAATCAATTTGTAGTTTTAATGTATTTTAAAGTATTTTCAGAATTGTAAGGGTAGTTTTTTTAGTGAATTATCCAAACTATTTGATACAGTGGAGTCAGATTTATTCTTTTGTAGCTAGCTTATGTTTTACTGAGGCATTGGCTCTGATCTTGCACTGCATGAAAGAATTCCTATGAGTCACTTCAGATATGTTTGACGTCACTCTTACCCCTATATATAGATTTGCAGCGTGCGTCTGCTGCTACTAGCTGCAGAAAGTGACTGGCTTGGCATGAAGACTGCTGTAACTCATTGCTGTTGTGAGATGAGACAGTGGGAGAAATCAGTCGTGTGTTTGATGGTTTGTGCTCCACCACAGCACATGAGAATGTAATTCGATTAGCTGCTCTGAGTGCAAGCAGTTCCTCCAACGAACAATAATATAATTGTTAAATATAATAACATAACATAATATGATATGACATGATATAGTGATCTAATAATATAATAATAGTTTCTAATGCCAGTGCCAGGTCTTTGTTATTCTGTCTCATTGACTTTTCATGAAGGGCTGGGGGAGGTGTCTTTTCTTGGCAAGTTTGTTTGAAGAACTAAGTAAGTCCATTTAGTGTGCTGCTATTTCTAGGTAGCCTTGGATTATAAATTGTTAGTTATGACAATTATATATTAGTTACAATTACAATATACCTATTAAATAGCAAATATACATCATAAACTAAAATTCTTTATTTGCACAGAAAAAAGTGCATTTCGTGATTGCCAGTTATGAAACTTCTGGGTTTGGTTGGTTTTAAGTTGACGAATCTTACTGCTTTGAATTACAGTTTTGAACTGTATTCTGAAAAGGAGCTATAGAGCAGACAATCTGCTGTAAATTAATGTTTTCCAGGGCTGAAGGAAGGCTTTATCCTCTAGCCAAAAATAAGAATCTGTAGGGATGTTTTATGTCTTCCACTGACTTTATTAAAAAAAAAAATAGAAATAATTAAAAACAAAACAAAAAAAAAAGGCAGATATCAGCTATGAGATCTATGCAAAAACAAGTTTAAGGAAATTTCACAATAGAAATTATCTTGGTTTTGTTCAGGTTCATAGAATCATGAGGGACACTGCCTTTTAAAAAGTCATGTTGAAGCCCAGGTGGGAATAGAGTTAGAACGATGGACAAGCAGTTGATGCTAAGTGGTTTTCTTGAGCCTACTTTAGTAATCCATTCGAGTACTGGGATGAATTTTTAGAGAGAGAGAGAGAGAGAGAGAGAGATCCATTCCTTACTGTAGTTCCCTTTGAATTTTTTAGTGCTTGTAGTATGGAGTGAAATATCACAGTGATAAATTTATAGCTGACTTGGCTGGTTTTGCCCTTCTTGAGAAGGAAGTTTTTAATGACCTCCCAGTTGCTGAAAATACAAGCATGCAAGAAATGCACTCAGCCTTTTAATTTTGCTATTTATTCACAGCATAGAGTGAAAAAGTAATACATAAATTGAAACATAAGCTATGCTGCTTTACTGTGCATGTCAGTACCAACTATATTATTGAAGGAATTCAGAAGAGCAGGACTTAACTGCTGTGTTTTGGGGGGTTTTAAATAAAATTTAATTATACACTTCTTACCAGAATGTGTCAAAAATCCTGTAAAGGTGTTTTAACTATTTATTTTACTTAGCATTATTTCTTTTACTGTGTGTTAAACCTAACTACAAAAGGAGAATGTAATCCATTCTGAATGTTTTGTGAAACTGAAATGTCTTTTCTGTCAGATAAATTTATGTACAACTCTGAAAGTTTCATAAGGGCTCTCACCAAGAAATTCTAAATTCTAAATTCTAAACACACTCTAAATTGTTTACTGGTCATTCTGAATACCAGGACTTTGTACGCTGTAATTTCAACTTTTACATTTTTACATTTTTGTTCCATACACACTTTCAAATTCTGTGTTTTCAGTTTAGAGAAGCAAATGAGGGCTTTGGTAGGGTAGGACCCTCAAATTGGAAGCTGCAGATGGACTTGGCAAACCTTTCTTTAGGATAAATCTGAATATAGGATGATCACCTGGCACTTGTATTTACAGGAATAAGTTGCTAAATAATTGCAGTCAAGGGAGGAAGTTAAGCTTTTAAAATATATATTTATTGTTTTATTGATTTATATTTCTTAACACTTTTATTTACACTTTTGTCTTAATTTACTAAAATAATGAATTTAATTCCAGAATGCATTAAGAAAGTCATACTCTATCCTGGTCTGTGCCAGAACTTGACTTGTGGCTTATTTATGTCCCAGCTCTCTGAAATTTCAGTTCAGGAATATGATTGTGTTTTTGCTTTCAAGTAGATTATCTTATTAGTTGCTCCCTCTTAATATATACAATTGGCACAAAAATATGTGCTGACATTTAGTATTTTATGTGTTACCACACTGAACCTGACTGTAGTTCCTTGAATGTGTGCAGCTAAGTTGTCTGTGCTTCTGAGTGGATGTATGATAACAATGGCTACTGATCATAAATAAGTATCTGTAACATGCTCATTACTTTTGTCTGCCCTTTTTATTTAAATTCCCATTTTCATGGTCTGTCTTGGGCAAAGATTGTTTACTGTCTGTTGTCTGTTGGAATTTTTCATCATATAGGCAAAATGCAGGATGGGAATATGGAGAACAGCCAGAACAAAGGTAATCTTCTTTCATATTAAGGAGGTTGTGGATTTTCTTTTTAGCATGTAGTTAAGTTCTGTTAAAAAATAAAATTAAAGTTTGTAATTTGTGCCTGTATGTAAAAATGACACTAACTGCTCAGTCTGAACGTTTGAAAAACCCCAAACAACCAAACCCCATAATAAAAACCAGCTAAAGGGATTGTAATGTAGAGAATGTTGACATATCAGATGTTTAGGATAGGAGAAGGTAATATTTCTAATTAGCCATTTATAAATGATACTCTGTGTCACTTCTCACTTGAACTCATTTTTCTTGTGCAAGTTGTGTCTGCTGTGTATTGTTAGTGAATTTGCAGCCCTATTTTGCTATGTCATCTTTGGTGTTTAATGGCATTGTACAGACATATTTTCTTTTGCAGGGAGAAGGTAAAGCAATACTAAAAGGAAACTTAAAGCCAGGTGGTTATTTAGCAATGTAAAAGCATATTCTATGAGGATGAATAACAGAAAGATTAAGAATCTTAGAAACTTATTATCTAAAGTACAATCTCAGGAAGAAACTGAAATAAGTATTTTGCTTTCTCTGAATTAAAGTCATGGTCCTCTTTCTATTACATGAGACACAGCTATCATGATTTGTAAATATACAGTAAATGCAAACTGTAACTTGCTCTTCTCAGAAAATTCTGAAGATTGCAGAGGTGGTGGATCAGAAATGGAATAGATAAATTCAGGTGTTAATTCTAACAAACAATTAAATAAAATGATATTAAATGAATAAGTTTTAAAGTTAGATAAATAGATTCTAGACAAATACAATCTGTTCATAAATGTCAAAGCAAAGCTGTTTCATCTCATTCTATTTAATTTACTTACTCCATGTTCAATACAAAACAGACTCATACACATATATAACCTGGAATGTCCTTGCTTTTAAAAACATGGCTTTCTGATACTAAAATAAAGTTTCCTTATATTAGCATTCTTTCAAGAAAGGGTGGTTTGGCTTTTAACTTGTGTGCTTTTTAAGGGAGCAGGTTGATGGTATCACCATCTGACCTGATGATTAAGTTACTTGGACACTACTGCTAAGGAAATGTTTTAAGCCTGTATCACCTAGAACAGTGGTTCACAGAGGGTGTGAGCTGGTCCCTGAGCTGCCTGTGCAGTCAGGAGAAACGGGGCACAGATCAGCTCTGTGAGCGTGTGGCCTTTAACACTTTTCAGTAAAAATGCAGCTACAAAGGTGCATTGTAATCTGAAGCACACGAAAATGTAGAGAAACACAGACAGTCTGTTTGCCAAAGCATTTGAGATCTGCTGTTCTAGGAAATTCTGCAGTGCTGGTTTACTGTGACTTGCCAAGGATTTTGCAAGACATGAAGTGATATATATGTGTATAACTCAGAATGTCACTGGTGGTTTAAAACAGAGAAATACATACAAAATGATGCTTTTCATGGTACTTGCCAACCGGTGCAGGACACGTCCCCACACATATGGAGTGCACATGGGTGTGCTTGTACGCTTGCACCCCTGCCCCAGCAGGTCTCATCTCTGCTGTGGGAGTAAAGTGCAGCTCTGTGCATAGTCTGTGTTGCCATCAACCTCTGCCACGGGCATTGGGGGTTGAACTCAGTACGTGTCAACACTAAGATGCTAAGGAATGAGTATGGGTTTTGGGGTAACACTTTGTTCTGTATTATTAGCCAAGCAGCAGGATGGGGCTGCTGCCATGGAGATGCAGCCGCTGAAGAGTGCAGAAGGGGGAGAGGGAGATGACAAAGACAAGAAGAAATCCAACATGCACAAGAAAGAGAAATCTGTTCTTCAGGGAAAGCTGACCAAGCTGGCCGTCCAGATAGGCAAAGCAGGTATGACTGGATAACTGCCTGAATAGCAGTCTGTTATGCTAGCAACAAAGGGCTCTAAAGTAAATTATTCTTGTAAGAGACAGACATTCTTTACTGCAATATTTAGAAATAGGTCATCACAATACTGCTCTAAAGATTGTATGTGCTATTGAAGATCTTCTACTCTTCTAAAACAGTTTTGACTGTCAGGAAACTGGAAGCTTTGGGCAACTTGGATTGCAATGAATACTTGAATCTAAATGAAATGTAGCTTTGCTTATAGCCAGTATTCCCTAGTATAATAATTACATATTTAATTTCCTCTCCCCTTAGAACTTCTGAGTACACAGTTTCAGAATCTCTAATGCCATCTCAAAATATCACTCACCCAGCGTTTCCCTCTTACAGATTCTAAAATCATTCCGTTCTCTCTTAATATCCATGTTCCTGCCTTCTACCCAAATATGACACATCTGTTGACTGTTGTACCCAGTACCATCTGGTCATGCTGATACAAGTAGCACTTCTTCACCAACATATAGGTAGAAAGTGAAAATCCTTATTAATGATATAAGGTTGATCAGGTTTATTTTTCTGGTGGTATTAAAGAGATTTTGATCTGTATGTGGATCCTTGGCTATGGCCTTCCAGCAGCTTCCTAACTTTACCTCTATTCAAATTCCTTTATCCTTCTTTACCAGCCTGATTTATACCCCTGCTATTTCTTCTTATACTTTTTCAAGTTCATTACACTTCATTCATCACATAAACCCATGATGCCACTTCTGTCTCTTCGCCTGAAGAGTGCATGACTTGGAATCTCTGGTTTTCATCTCTCTAATATCTACTTTTCATGCTTTACCTGGTTTCATATTCCTCAGGCTTCTCTGCTTTGTTACTAGTTGTGCAACAGTATGCACTGATATAAAAAACTTTCACGTCTCATGATCATGACTTAGATTAAGCACCTTTCTCCCTGGCCTTCTGATTACTACCCTCTTTGGTATTTCAGCAGGCATGAGAATATCACTTTTAAAATAATCATATAGGGATTTCTAAAGATAATGGGACATGTAATATGGATTAAATTATTTAATCATTGCCTCATTTGTTTTTTCTTTGTCATTGGGCAATCTATGAGGATGTCTTGTGTTGTCACGAGTACAACAGTTTAATGGATTTTCCTTCATCCTCTGGCATTTGGTTATCTCCCCAACTCATCTCTTTTCTGTCAACCTTGGGATTCTTCAGCTTAGCAGTTTTTATTTAACTTTGGCCAAGACATGAAATTCACAGCATTCTCCTTCTACTGTATGATCTCATTAGAGAGAAATTAATTTACCCTGAAATGCAGGCTTAACTGCTTCAGAGAAGCTTGCCAAAGAGCAGTAATCATTGCAAGGCAAAGTAGACGTTCTCTTGGAGTTTTTATTTGTATACTCAAATCCAGGAACAAAATTGTGGAGGAGGAGTGCTCACTTAGCAATGTCTGTGGCATTGGGGGAACATAGGAAGTGCCTGAGATCTTTTGTGAATTCTGTGAAATGTTTCTGAGCGCCTCTCGTACTACCCTGTCAGCGTTGTACCTCTTCTGAGCCTCTCCTTATAAAACTAGGCTCTGTTTGCACAGGTCCCTTAGGGAAGAAAAACCTTGGAAGCACCAGTATTTATCATATTTTCAAAAAAAATGGTCTGGGGGCAATTTTGTGGTATTGTCTCATTTTATTCATCCATACACTTCTATAGTGCTTTTCTAAAATACTTTACACAGCAACGTAAACTACAGGAGACTCCCTTTTCTCAAGCCTCTTCAGATAAGCTTATTTAAAAGAAAGATGAGTGTTTGAATTTGTATAGGCTTGTAATTTGTAAAAGGAGGAGGTTAAAAAGACAGATAAATATTGTACCAGGCAAAATAACAAACTGAATTAAAAAAAAACCCAAACTTAAGCATCAGCAGAACTCTTGTTGAAATAGACTGGCTGAGAAGTTCTAAAGGCAGCAGTAAGATGGTGCTTAAAAATTAATGCAGGATGATTCAGCTGTTCTGTGGAGTTCAGCATTTTCTTATTCACTGGAATCTATGGCTGTTGTAAATTTATTATAGTAATGTTTTTTGATGTTGTAAAGTTTATCATCATTACTATTGGTACTGGTGAAAAATGTCATGTAGAACAAAAAAATAATTTCATATCAAATGCAGATTTCTAATTGCACATGGCTTTAATTGCGTTCTGTTTTATAGTAATTGATTATTTCTGTTTACAGGTTTGGTGATGTCTGCCATCACTGTAATAATTTTGGTACTGTATTTTGCCATTGACACGTTTGTGGTCAACAAGAAACAGTGGTTGCCTGAGTGCACTCCTGTCTACGTTCAGTATTTTGTTAAATTCTTCATTATTGGTGTTACTGTACTTGTGGTTGCTGTTCCTGAGGGACTTCCACTTGCTGTCACTATTTCTCTGGCTTATTCTGTCAAGGTAAGAAATGTGAAAAATAATATGGGAGAAAAATGCTGTTCAGTTTAGTTTAACTGTGTTAGTCTCTCAAAGGCAAACTTCTTTCAGGGACAGTCACATCTTGGCTGCCTGTAACTAGGCCTTGGGTTATGGGTTATTGGTCCTGATCAGAGTTCTGTTCAGTAAGAGTTATGTCACCAAGACTAAATGTGTGCCTGTTTTTATAAATGATGTTAAAAATCTGTGGAGGAAAATCTTGAAGGTTTTTTTTTTGCCTTTTCTCTAGAAAATGATGAAGGACAACAACCTGGTCCGTCACTTAGATGCCTGTGAAACTATGGGCAACGCCACAGCCATCTGCTCCGACAAAACAGGGACACTGACCACCAACCGGATGACGGTTGTCCAAGCCTACGTTGGAGATGTCCACTACAAGGAGATCCCAGACCCAGATTCTGTTCCTGCTAAAACTCTTGATTTGCTGGTTAATGCAATTGCTATCAACAGTGCTTATACCACAAAAATTCTGGTAAGTAGGCTTTTTGTGCCAGTAAGATGAAACATGGCAGGAGGAGGGTTCTTCTAAGAACTGTTAATTCCTTAACACCCTGTTGTTAGTTATGACGCTCTATATAGTGTTGAGGTCTTAAAAATAAGAACAAGTGCTGTAAAAAATGTGTATTTTCTGGTTTTATTTTAAGGATAGGGATGTACTTGTACTTACAAGACCATGCTACATTTTAAAAACTCCCACTGCTGTTAGCTTGGAATAGCGTGGGTTTGGTACAGGTAATTTTGCTAACAAAACTAGTTTACACTGAGGCATCATATGTGTAAAATTATTTTTGTGTCTCTAAGAGCTTTAAATTAATTCTCAAATAGGACAAATTGGACTGGTTAAATCAGTGAGGTTAATGATCTTTGTTCATTCTAGTTTCAAGTGAATTACATCTAGGAGTATTTTGTTCAGTCTGTGACAGGGCAAAATGGAAATAGCATGCTTGCCCATGGCATTAGATTCTCCTGTACAGAGCTCATTAACAGGCCAAAAACTTGCAATTCAAATAGATTTGTTCTCTGAAAGGTCAAGCTTAATCATAATACTGCAGAACAAATACCTTTTTGAGTTTATGAATATATGTATTGTGCTTTTTATAGCTCTATGCTGAGAAGTAGTATTTTAAAATACAGTCTCAGAAAACAATTGGTGAAATATTACTGAGTGATAGAGTGTGTATTTCCTTTAATTACTGCTATATGTATCTGGGTATTGGTAATGACACTTGGAAGAAGATGTTTGGAGAAACCTGATGCAGGTATACAAAGTGATTATCAGGCAAAGATGGTTTTGAAATGAATGTTCCTGAGGACCCAGGGTTAGGGTCTAGAGTCAAGCAACACTGTAGGCACCTTTCAGGCAGTCTTCTGTGCTGTGATGCACTTGCTTTTCTCACTGAAAGCTTTCTGGAAGGGGAGATATAAGGAGAACCAGCCCCTGAGACAGCTTGAGCTACTTCTGACAGCAGGACTGGACTGGCATCCCTCAAAACGTCCTTCCATCAGCTCAGATAGAGCCTGTTAGTTGCCACCTTCCAGCTGAAGTCAGCCAGCACTGTAAGGACAAACAGCTCAAGTTGGCTGAAGTTGGAGCTAGTCTTCCTGACAATAGATTCAGGTACCCAGGAAAAGCAGAGCTTACTCCATGATGCATGAGTACCAGCAGTGAGCGTTCAACTAGCAGCACCAGTTCCCAACTGAATCCTGGGTCCTGTTCTGTCATTTTCCTATTGTCTGTCCAGGTCAGAATCAACCAGGTTAGCTGAAATGAGGGATGGGCCTTTCATGCTCAAGTGAACTGGTGTAAATGCTGTGTAAGAGCTCAGTGTGGGTCTTTCATGGCCCTGGCTTTTTGGAATCTCATTTGCGTACGTGTAAGTTAGCAAGAATATTTTAGTTCTCTTTTAGCTTTGTGCAGAGACTGATCCTCTGTGAATCATCATCTGTGAATAAATAGGTGAAATCTTCTGGAAATCACCTTGGTTCTAAATGCATGTCAGACAGTTAACTGAACTTATTTGTGTAAAATCATTTTTTTAATCTATTCTGGCATCATAAGATCAAGCCTTGCAGTATGGACCCCATGAGAATAACTCCAGTGTCAGAGGAGTTATGTTCATTCAGTGTTTCTAACGAGCTCAAGGTAAAGTTTAACATCTGAGGTATTGTCCCATAGCCTCATTCATTCTAAGCCATAAATAAACACAATGAAAAATACATTAGGGAGCTGTTTCCAGGATGGAGTGTGCAGAATTATTTTTCTAGCTGCTAATACTGACTGCATACTTGTGCACTCATTCTTAAAGCAGATTTAATCAAATTGTGACTATCAGCTCAAACCCAAAGGGCATATATGTGTTGTGCTGCTAAGATTGAATTTTACATATTCTATTTTTAGTTATCTAGTTATGCATGTGCTGTAAATTGCACTTTGTATGAACTTCTGTTCAGAGTGATCACATATGGGACTATAAAATTAGTCAAGATGCTCTGCTGAATGAGAAATACTCCCTCTTGCATTGTCTTTTGATTAAGGGGCAATTGAACTGTTGAATAAAAATATAAAAAGAAAATAATATCACTGCTTGGGATAAAAGATTTGAATTTCCCTGAGAAATTAAACGCAAATTACTACAACTGAACAATAGTGTCATTAAATATAGTTCTTTTTAATACTTTCCAAGGCTTAAGTTACTGGGTGTGCTGATTTTGCATTCCATTAGCTTCAGAGCAGCTTCAATACTGCTTATGTGTAGCTGTTCTCCAGAAAAACCTTTCATTTCCAGTGTTCATGTTTTAGATACCTTTCCCACAGGGCAGTAAAACAGAGTCTTCAGAGCGGTGATGAGGCCTGTAAAGCACCTCGTGCTCGGAACACAGGATTTGCATTTGGGGAATACTTTGATTGCGCTCGGGGCAGAAGAACGTTGGTCTTGAATATCACAGAGTAATAATGAAATAAACTCCAAATGCAGGACTAGTAATTTGAGCTCTTCTATTGGGCTCCTGCTTGCATAAATTCAGTTTTAATTAGGAAAGGATTTCTTCTTATTCTAATTGCCTGAAAACTGTCAGAGGGCATAGATGACGTGCTTGCTGGTTGGGTGCAATGTGTTCTTATTAAGAAGAAATCACAATTAGTATTTAGCTGAGTGGTTTTCAGCACCAGTGGAAACGACCCATCCAAGCCTGTTATTGTTAGGATCTCACACAGACATTTCATTTGGTATCTGATAGGTACCTAGGGATTAAAAAAAAAAGCTACTTGTGCCTGGGTTAGGTGAATACCTGGATTCACATCAGGACTGTGTTCAGTTCAGATGATCTGGAGTATCACTTACTGCATTTGCACAGTATGTGGCACAATGAGGCAGCATCCCTTAACTGGGGATCTGGAAGGAAAAAGACAGAGGTGTCAGAGAAGCACACGACATTCACTCCTTTCCACGGCGTCTGCCAGCGTAGGAAATGTTAGTCTGTATGTTAGTCAGCCACAGTCTGCTGTGTTCTCCTATGGCAGGTGCATATCTGCATGTGACACCTGGACATCTAAGAAAATAGGGAAGTTTCCAAGGTTAGTGCCAGAACCCAAATTCCAACTACAGCCCTACAGGAGGGTCTTAACTCTATGTGCAGACAGACCTGTGCTTATAAGGCTTCAGAGATGGCTTTGGGGCCCCAGCAGGGAGGAACAGGCATTCCCCACAAGCTTCCCTGAGAGGAGATTTTTCTGGGAGAATGATGCTGAGGACACAGGCTGCTGCAGAGGTAGGTGGCACCTAGCAGCAGGTTTGAGCTGCGACACAGACTCAACCAGTAAGATACACTAGAAGAAAAAGGAAGGGGTTAATTCACCACCTTGCTTTGTGTAATTATATTTTCTGAAATGTATGATGAGAGATCTGTTTAAGTGGAACAAAATTTCGAATTTCTTTATACTGAAAGCATCTCAGGAGAGTTTGGCACAGAGTTTGCTGTTAGGAATAAACAGTTCTGGCTGACTGACACAGAATACTGGAACGAATGAGGAAAGGGGTGGAGGGAGGCTGAGGCTGGCCCAGCAGGTAGGTAACCTATAATATGTGAGATCCCTATGGAGAACTTCTGTTATACAAAAGTGAAACAACAAAAGTACTGGAAAATAAGGTTTCAGTGAAACAGCTGCTTTGCAGGTGCAGATCAAAATCTACAGTGAGTATTGAGAAAATGGATGTAGTAGTCAGGTGAAGGGGTCTTTTAATTTGTGAGCATTGTGTTTGCATCCAAAGGAAGTCCAGCTGTCTGGTTTGTTGGGAGACATAATGTTCTTGTCACAAATGGTCTTTACAAAGGTGTCCAAAGTACAAAATACGCTTCTCTCCTACAGATTTATTTTTGTAAAGAAAATTTATAGACTGGACTTGAATTAATCTTATCTTTTTTTTTTTAATTGGATGAAAAGGAAATTCTCAAGAATAATATATATGTATGCATATATATGTACACACACGTAGTATTTTACCAACAGAAGTTTACTGTCATTTCCCTTTTACAATTTAGTTACTTTAGGTATAGTAAGGCTTTCTTGAAAACAGCTTTGTAGTTGTTTTGGGGAATATGGATATTTGGAAGTTTCTACTGAATCATTTAAGAACTTGAGGTGTAGTGAGTTGGTTTGTGGAATTTTCCATGCATTTCCTCATGTATGAAGTTATCAGTGACAGAAAAGAGGATTGAAATATCTTTCAACAGTAGCTGCTTGCAGCTCTCCAACTCCTGTGTGACAGAGCACAGACCTTTTATCTGTCTGTGTACACATATTTATGTGTCTGCATATTTATATGAAGGCTTGGTTTCAAAATGGAATGGAAGGAAGAGACCCTAACTGTTTAGGAAAGATTGTTTATTTCATTTCTTACACAAACCTCAAACCCCAATAGATCAGATTATGCCATATGTATCAACAGAGAATCATCAGGGTTTATATTTCTCGAGGCAGCCGCAGAGGAGCCTGTGCTTTATTGTAGCTGGCTGCCGAGGGTGACACACTAATGGAAACTGCTCTTCTCTCCTTTACTCAAAGAAACCCATGAGAAAGGAGTGTTTACCCTCTAAACTATGTTTTTAGTTGGTTTGGTGTTTGAGATTGGAAGGATACTGTTACTCTAAGGTACAGTTTACTTAAAAGCTATTCTCAGACTCTTTGTTTCTTACAATACCACTACAGTTATCATTCGGTTTTGCTGCACGTGAAGGTTCAGGTCATCTCTTCTTTTATCCAGATAAGCTCACCCCTTGCTGCTGACAGTGTAAAATAGATACTTAAACCCAAACCCAAACCCCCAACAGACACATACTGAAAAAATAAGGACAGGAATGGGGACAGAAATAATTAAAAAAATTAATAAGGCTAGATTGAGGAAAGCTTTCATTTACAATAACATTAAATGACAACACAAGTAAATGGCCTGGCCTAAACTCTGTTTTATTCCTGTTTTATTCCTTCCCTACCATTAATGTTAAGCTGCAGATACAACTGGCAGCTCCAGCCGGGGACTCGAAGCCGGTGAGAAAGATCACTCAGTTACATGGCAGTCAGTTGTCGGTCAAGGCTGACTGCCCTAGAAGGAATCTGCTCAGCTTTGGGGAAGAAGAGGCAGTGGAAGAAGGAATGAGAATTCCAGAAAGCAGCAAGTCAGTTCTCAGGGGCACATTGAGGGGGAAAAGGTAGAGCTGGACCCTGAGGAATAGAGAGGATAAATGACCTGGCAGCAGCAGAGCTTGCATGTGTTCTTCACAGTGTGCTCCCTTTTTATGGCTGTGCAGCTTTCCCTGGCTTCCTGCAAGACATCCACGGGGAGGTTTGCACTGGGCAGTTTGGAATGGATGGGTTTGAGTGGGCTTTAGTGACTCTCTGAGCAGAGACAGTCCTTTGTCATGGTTTTCTTACCTCTGCTTTCATTCCTCCAGGCAATGCTCAAAAATAACATCTCAAGATTTCAGTAACTTGGGTTTTAAGATTGAGAAGGATGGGGAGGAGGAAGAGTGCTTTTTGACAGCCATTTTATGTAAGAATAGATCTGTGGAAGGTTTTATCTTTACATAACAATCTTGGAAATCAGTAGAGATATGAATTTTTGTGACTTAGCCCATGTAGTGATGCTAGACGGGCTTGTTGTCAGTGTCATCTCACTTTGGATGAGGGTGACAAGAGGAAGGAGCAACAGGCTTGAATCGTGTCCCTGCACTGTCACTATGGACTACATTTGGAATCACAAACTCCTCTATGTCTGGTATACTCAAAGCTGTCCAGAAAATGTCACAGAAAAGTGTAATGAGGAAGAATCCCCTGAGAGCAGATTTTCAAAGATTCTCATTTTTTCACTTCCTAAAAAAGAACAAGTAGATTTGTATGAAGTCATGAAACTCTACTCAGGGTTTTACAGTTTGTGTTCTGCACTCTTAGGAGTACTGTATGTAACTGAGGAGAAACATGGAGGAAAAGCTGCTTTGCAGAAAGTCATGCAGAAAAATCAGTGCACAGTTCTCAGGGTGGCACCTTCCAACTCAGTAGGGTTGGGTTGAGGTCAGTGAGGCTGTCTTACGAGCCAGCTAAGCTGAGGATTGTCCTGTGAGTTGTTATTGTCTCTCTGTAGTCAGCACCGTAGTTTGTTAGTGGAAGATTGTTAAAATTGTTTTTCAGGTGCTCATGTGATGGCATTAAAACATTGTCTGGGGCTTTGCTGAACTAAATGGTGCATTTGATCCATTAAAAAAGAAAATTTCATTTGTTTGAGAAATGAATGACCCAAATTCTAAAAATGTGTGTATTTTGTAAGGGTTTTTACTTTGTGGGCAATATTATCACCATTACAGATAAATCTGTATCTTTGTCTCAATTCCAGTTTTGTTTGCAGAGTGTTTTACAACCATATAATGTAGATGTATGCTCTAGATGGGAGCAGACAATGCAGGCCAAAGTATCTTACTCTATATAAGCAAGATAACCATCACCAACAGAAAAAACATGCAACAGTATTTCTGTAAGTCTTTCTCATGAGGACCTTGGTAAGCATTTTCTCAGAACATGCTAGGCAGGAAAAAAACCCCAACCTATAGTATGCATATTATTTACTGTGTAAATAATAATTATTAGAGATAATGGAGCTCGCAGTTAATTATCTCTGCTTCTAGGAGCGGTAATTAGCAGAGAGTAATGATCTTCACACATCATTTACCATTGAAGTTTTATATAATAAGAGGTACAAATACAGCTTTTCTCACTAAATTAGCTACTGAGTTAATAATTGAAATAACTGTGTTTAGAAAGGAGAACTAGAACATGTAACGTGTGGGGCATGTTGTTATCCCAGTCAGACAAGCTCTGCCACTGGGGTACAGGCTCTTCATCTTGCAAACAGAAAGATATTTTTATTTTTTAAAATCTCCTTTTTTTTAGAGTTGTATGTGAGGGACAGAATGGAATCAGCTGCCCAGAAAGCTCCTTGGCAGTGGTCTGCAGGATGGATTTACCTAAACAGAGAGGGATTAGGGACTGGAGGTCAAGCAGAGCTGTCTGGTAAATCTGCTGCTGACACGGTTAGGCTCTCCAGAGGGCTGTGTATTTCATCACCTGGCAGGTTATCAGAGGCTTCCCCACAATTGCAGAAATGGTATAGGCAGAGAAGGTGAGAGAAATGTGCTCAGAGCTATTTTTTTCCCTGGAAATTCTCATTCTACAGTAAACAGCAGTTGTAAATGAGCTTTGCAATTGGAGGACAGCAGCTCTTGACAACTCTTTTCCTGGTTCTAGTCTCTGTGTCTGTCAAAGAAACGTGTGGCAGCTCAGCTTCAGCAACAAACAAACATGGGAAGAGAAGATGGATGAATAAAATAATCCAGCACTGCAGATTGTAGCATGACAAATTATTCTCATACTAGCTAAGAGTTTCTGCAAGTCAAATTGTATTTATTTTCTCTTCATGTGATGGTAAGAAAGGAAGGTAATAACAACCTCCTTTGTACTGGCCTTCTTTGCCTTCTCAGTCTGGTAACAGGGGATTCTATTTATTCCTGTTGGAATAAATATTCACTGCAAGATTATAAACAGGACTGACAGTCACTTGGAAGCTTTTTCTTACCATAATATCATTTACTACATTAGCTTCCCCTCGCTCCCGCCCCCGCTTGCTGTATGAAAATGAGGAAATTAGATTATTTTTTTTTTAATCTTGCTATGGTGCAACAACTGTTTTTCCTATTACATTGCATAGGGTTTTCTTTTATTTGTTTTCCTTCCATGTTCTTAGTTTCCCCTTGTACTGGCATGAGATGAGTCACTTACAGGGATACCTGCCAGGTATTCCCAAATACCCCTGTTGATAAATGCAGGCTGTAAAAGCTATGTTTGCAGCAAGGTACTCCAGAGTGTTTTAATCTAGATATACAAATATTGCTTTTTGTTGTCTGATCATTTTTAGGATTTTTTAAAATAAAGTATGTTAGTTCAATGAATTATTTTAATATGTACTACTTTTCGTGCCTGTGATACCCAACTGAGATAAAGTCTTTGGAGCTGAGATAAAGCACTTTGGAGCTGATTGATATGTTGGTTCGAGTTTAGTGTTAACACTTTGTAAGGAATATTATCAGGGAGCATGTTTTCCTGATGGGAGCTTTTGTTTTTACATGAGTGGGTGTAAACTACTTACTTCAGGCACATCTGTTTTACTGTAGGTTTTCTTTGTGTTCCCTCTCATCAGGAACAGGAAGATAATAATTTCAAATGCAATAATTAAATACCAATTTTGCAGAAAATGGTAGTGGTTTTATAATCAAACAATGATACACAAACAGGCTTATTACAAAACAATGTGGTAGGTGAATCACCTCATAATGAAACATGGCATTTGTTTTCTTTCAGATATATGTTACATAAACATATACTGTATATTACAGACTAGATAGTTTTTAGTAAGTTTTGGGTTTACCCCCAGAACTTGAATGTGGTTTATTCCTCATGGGCAGGGGGAGAAAAAGAACCAAATGAACCCCGAAAACAACCCCCAGACCCCTCACATGGTTCAATGCCTCAGCAGCATCAAAATATGTGGCATTGCTATTCTTTGTGAATTAAATTGCACTTAAGTTTTATTATATTTCTGTTAATGTATGCAGAATACTATTTTTTTCCTTTTCTGTTGAGTCACAGCCAGTCCTAGAAGGTTGATATTAGTGTGCAGTACATTAGAAACCCTCTGCTTCAAGTTCTACTCCCTGCCTTCTTCTGGAGGTAGTCCCCAATGCTAATTTTTCTTTCAAGCTTCCAGTGTTCTCTTGTATGTGAAGCTCTTGGCCCCTTGGCATTCCAGTCAATCATATTCCTGTGTTAATGGCAAATGAGTGTGGGAGGGTATCATAAATGATGGCCTTTCTGCTTTGGGAGATAAGTGGGCAAAGAATTAAGTTACTTTACAGTTCCCTTGACTCCAAAGAGGAAAGGTTGACAGTGCTCAGTGCTGGTTTGCAAGGGACTATTTGAAAGATGTAAGAGACAAATTTTTCTGGGAGAAATTTCCTATAAAGAAGGACAGGATGTTCAGCCTCTCCATCATTCCTGTCCCATTTCCTTCTGAATGAATAATCAAATAAAAATTGGCTGCAGTCTCACAGTCTGCTGTTCTGCCCAGCAAAGACATCATCCTTAGTATTCTGACAAGGAGAGGGACTGGCCAAAGGACTAAATTTATAATGCATTTCAAACATTACCCCACCAACCATACACAAAAAAAAATCCCTCTGAGATTATTATGTAAACATTGCTCTAACATATTATATACACTTGAGCTCATGCATTTGCCTCTCAAAAAACCCGCAATCCCTAACTACTCACAACCAATTTAAAAATAATTTCAGCTGATATGTGCTAGTAGAGATGAGAACATTTTGTATGATAAGGGAACTAGCTGCTGTTTGTGGTTTTAGGCTTGTCTAGAAATGGATGCTTGAAGAACCCTTTTCCTTACTGTGGGTATAAATATGATTAATAGAGAAGATCTATAATTTTGATGGGCTATAATGAGTAGCTCAAGTGAAAAAAACTTCCTTTTATGTTTCATGTGGCTAGCTTTGCTTTGCCCTTACTATATTTACCTCCCTAAACTATACAAATTGCTTGTGATTGTGCTGTATCCAGAAAGGCAGTGTGTCTTAAGGCAGATTTTTGCTTTGGTTTGCTCTTTCTAGAAATTTTGTTTTCCTCTCTGAAATATATTCAGTAGAAACATAGAGAATCCAAAGTATTGATAAGTTTTATGCTCCCTGTCCATATTATTTCTGTTCTTGAACTTTAGGATTTTGATGTGCATATGTAAAGGCCATGTATTTTTGGTATTTAATGTGATGGTAAAATTCTTGTACAGTATGATCATTGTCACACACGCTTCTCAGATAGTGGTGTTGGTTTTTTGGGGGTTTTGTGGGTTTTTAAGCCTAAACTCATAATTTAATGGCTGCAGTGCACCACAAGGTTTCCAGTTCTAATTGGTAAAAAGCATAGAGAAAGTAATGCAGATGAAATGAGAGTTAGTATATTTAGGTATCATGGGATGGATGGTGTGCACTCCACACTTAGTGCTGGCATTCGTGTGCAATGGAAACAGAAAGATATGCACGAGAAGGACTTCAGGCTACCAGCAGAAGCATTTTTTTAAAAAAAAAACATGAATAATTTTGGTTGAGAATTAACTAAGGTGAGGAAGATGATGAACTGGAATTTCAACAGTGACATGTTCAGAAACAGTAAGGTTTTTTGTAGGCGAACTTGGTGAGACAAAGTCTTCAGAGGCTAGGGAGAAATCTGTTGCTGAATTACTATAGTGTGTACTGGAGTGACTCAAAGGACATTTTCCAAATGTGCAATTGCTCGTTAGATCATTGCTAAAACTAAAGAAAATGTATCTCTATTTCCTCAAATCTAAAAGATGACACTTCAGCCCTTAAACAGATGCATTAATGCCTTTAATGTTGGCCAAATCCCTAGCATGGGTTCTAATTTGGAAAGTGGAGATGTTGCCTTGAATTGAATTTTCACTACCTGATCAGCTCCACATTATGCATTTTGTCTCCTCCTGCGTTTTCTGTGGCTGCAGCACTAATGAAGACAGCCTGATATCAGCATGCAGTAAGACCTCAGTTTAATAGATCTAAAACAAGGTAGCAGATGTTTGGGTTGCCATTATGGAGGTACCAATTACAATTCTGCAATGAAGTGCAATTTCTATTTGCAGTTAAAGAAAAATATTTAGCTTGTTTGTTCATGAAAATGTAGCAAGCTTTTGCCAAATATGTGGAACAAATTATCAGAAAGTTATAAAATCTGTTAATCTGTCCTTAATTTTAATCAATTGGGTTTAGAAATGGCACATCCATCACTCTAATCTGTGTCCTAACAATATTGGTAACAGGGGAGAAACCCATGCTAGCTTCTTTCTTTATAGCTAGTTTTAACTGCAGCCTTGTTCTTAGACTATATTTAAAGTAAATTAGTTGTTAATTAAAGTAAGTTAATAACAATTGCTGTGTCTAATTATTTTGATTATATAGGTTACTTCTCAGATGGTTCTTGTTGCACTTAAACAAAGCTGGAATGGCACTGGTATAAATCTAACAATTGCCAGTTCCCTGGGAATGGTACTCTTCAAAAGGACAAGAGTCCTTTGTAGGGTGGAGACTTTTAGTGTCCAAATTTGGAAATGAATTATATAGTTTTCAAAATTTGGGAGCCAAACTGTCATTACATAATACGTTATAATGGACCATATGGATGGTTTTGATTCAGCGATAACAATGGGGAAGTCTCTGCATGCAGATGAATGGCATCATCTAGTGTAGTAATTACAACAAGACTCTCTGGGAGAGATGTGGAGAAAAGTCTGTGTCTGTAGAGCTCAGTTTAATCTAATCTGGAAACACTGAGGCTGGAGCATCACAATCATAAGTATGATTAATCAGTAGTGTCATAACAAGGCAGAGTTCATTCTTTGCACTTTAATGTGGTGTATTAATGGAGCTCTCTTTAAATTCAGCCATGAACCATTGTCACTTGGAATTGAGAGAGTTTTCCAAATAATTTTTATTTTTCTAAATGAAAAGACATCCAACTTTCTTTTCAGTTATTTAACCCTGAAAAGTTATTGTTTATTACAAAAGGAAAAGGTTCAAATCAGAGAACCAGAATGGATTAGGAGGTGAAAAGCACATTGGGCACATCTTTTGATTATAGAGCCACCAATGAAGTGTAAGGTATAAATACATCGTACATATTAATGTTTGGTGCCTTAGGTTAAGTGTTGTTCACCTAGATGTGCAGGACCTTATTGAATGTTACTGTTAATTTAAATGTTATCAGTTAATGATTTCATCATTTGAAATCAGAAATCCATGCTCTAGGTTCAGTTAAGTTAATTACAGTGATAAATGTACTTTCCTTTATTTTGTTTAGCTACCTCAAATACTCTTCCTGCTGTAGCTATCTCACTTGTTCTCTGGTTGTGAAGCTGAAGGAAATAGCAGGTTTTCTTGTAATTAGTTCTCACAATTAGTTCTATATGAAGAGTGTAAATTGCTCATCTGGTTCAACATTTTGCATGTCTGAAAATTTGTGCACAGACAATATGAATGCTCTGTCTGTATTCTTAACTGGTGTCCTCTGTTCTTGAGCGTGACTCAAAACCTGGTGAGGTATGGACTGGAAGAGTGGATGGGATGGGATGGGTGGACAGCTGGCTGAACTGCTGGTCTCAGGGGGTGGTGACAACAAAGTACCTGAGAGCTGGGCACTAAAGGTGCATCCCAGTGATCAGTACGGAGTGACAATGTTGTTTTACATCATTAATGATCTGAAAGATGAGTGAGGCACTGATCAGCTTGGAGAAGGGAAACCTCGGGNTAGCTATCTCACTTGTTCTCTGGTTGTGAAGCTGAAGGAAATAGCAGGTTTTCTTGCAATTAGTTCTCACAATTAGTTCTATATGAAGAGTGTAAATTGCTCATCTGGTTCAACATTTTGCATGTCTGAAAATTTGTGCACAGACAATATGAATGCTCTGTCTGTACTCTTAACTGGTGTCCTCTGTTCTTGAGCGTGACTCAAAACCTGGTGAGGTATGGACTGGAAGAGTGGATGGGATGGGTGGACAGCTGGCTGAACTGCTGGTCTCAGGGGTGGTGACAACAAAGTCTACCTGAGAGCTGGGCACTAAGGGTGCATCCCAGTGATCAGTACGGAGTGACAATGTTGTTTTACATCATTAATGATCTGAAAGATGAGGCTGAGAGCCTGAGATGCAAATTGGAGGTTGAGGCANGGGGGGGTGGGGAGGGGCCGGGACACACACACCTTATCAGTGTGTGTAAGTACCTGATGGGCAGGAGTAAAGAGGATGGAGACAGACTCTTCTCAGTTGTGCCCAGTGAAAGGCAAAAGGCAATGACAGCAGATTGAAACACAGGAAAATCCATTTAAACATAAGAAACACGTTTTATTGTGAGGGTGGCCCAAGAGTGGCACAGGTTGCCTGGAGAGGTTGTTGAGTCTCCCTCTCTGCAGGCATTCAAAACCCAACTGCACTTAACCCTTTAGGACCTACTTCAGCAGGGGCACAGGGCTTGGCTGGACCCTGAACAGGTGGAGGTTGGTGCCTGCCAGCCTCAACTGCTCTTTAAGTGTGACAAATGTATACAGGACTGAGATAATCATCCTTTAACTAGTGAAAAGAAGAAACCATTTTCATATTTGTGGTAGTATTTTTTTGTCCTTATCCTTTTATTATTCAAATGAATCAAAAGTAAATTTGTCCTTCAAACTAAAAGGGTAATGTAATTATTTGCTATTAAAATGAAGGGCAAAGTGTTAGCTTTCTTTGAATGCAAAAATAGGTAACAGTCAATGAGATGGAGTAGAGACTGTCACACCAGCCTTTCAGTCTGTTCTTCATGCATGATTTAATCTTCTTTCATAATCACTCTTGGGGGAATTTATGGGTAGTATAATTTTTTCCTTGTGCCTGTTATGTGAGCTGAAACTAGTATGAGTCCATATTCACTGAGCCACATCACTGCTGCTGTCTTAACTTTGCCGTGTTGATAGGAAGTGTCACACTCATACATACATAATTACAGCTGGCCCCTTTTATGTGATTATTCCTTTGCTATTATTTGAGGCAACAAGAGATGCTTAAATACACTGGTTTTGTACAGTATCTGACTAAACTTGTATCCATTTGAAATACTAGCAGTGAGAATTACAATGTACCACAGCAATGCGTTAATTAAGTAGATTGCTGCATCATTTTCAGGTCTGTCTGCAGACAATAAAAAAATTCTTCTAAAAATTAAATAAGTTTGGATTTGAATCTCCTTCAACTGTTGTGGCAGATGGAATCATGCCAGTTGTACCTGTAGTTGCATCCTTCAGGCTGTCCTGGAGATGTGTTGTTTCTTGCACCCTGTACCCTCACGCATGAGAGTTCCTGTTACGTGTCCGGTGAGGTCTGGGCAGAGGGGATGGTCGATGGCTGGTGGGTGGTGTGCTCGGGCCTGGCCTGGGGAGCAGTGCCCTGGCGGTGCTGTCACCGGGCTGAGCTGGAGGCTGGAGCAGGGCGGTCTGTCAGGCTGCTCGGTTCAGGCCGGGGCAGGGAACTGAGCTCAGCAGGATGTCCTGTCAGTCTGCACCGGGAGGCTGTGCAGGTTATCCAGGGCTTTAGCACTTTCAGCTGCCAGCAAGTAGTGGAGTTGCTTGGCCTTGAAAGAGGGAGGTTGAGATTAGATATGGGGGAAGAAACCCTTTCTGGGGAGGCCCTGGCACAGGCTGCCCAGAGCTGCTGTGGCTGCCCCGGAACCCTGGCAGGGTTCAAGGCCAGGCTGGATGGAGCTTGGGGCACCCTGGGCTAGTGGAGGGTGTCCCTGTCCATGGCAGAGGTGGCACTGGAGGGGCTTTGGGGGCCCTTCATAGACAAACCAGACTGGGATTCCATGATAAGTTGATGATGGTGGCTGCTGGTGCCTAGAGTAAATAGTGAGAACTTGAGGTGACTGACTTGGTGCACATTTCTCCAAGAAATGACCTGCTGTGGGTGTTGGGGTTTATGGGTAATGCAAAGGAAAATGGTTTACACATCGTGTCTCCTTTTGAAGTCTACTCAGAATAGAAACATGGGGGGCACATCAGTTCAGGGCAGGAGTGGTGAAATTCAGATATTCATGTGATCAGTTTGTTATTTCCCTCTCTGTATGTCCCAGTGTTTTAGTCCTGTTTTGTTTTTGAGTATTGCTGATGTCCTCGGCTACCAATACACATCTCTGTAAAACCTTTTTTCTCTTTGGTTTTATTGTTTTGTTTGTTTGTTTTAAATCCTGTAGCTTACACTGATTTTGGATTCAAATACTCCACATCTTCCTGTCTGTGTTGGAGCTGTTTAAGTGTCTATATGATGTAGGAAGTATTTAAAGAAAAAGGGAGAGACTTGGTAGCAAAGGGGGAAATTACTAAAACTACTTTTCCCTCCTTCTATTAACTTTTTGTTTGACTCTTTCTGTCTGATTCTTTTTCCTACAAAACATGCTGTTAATAATCCCCAAGCAAGAGGTATATGCCACCATTAGGGAATGTCTTCTTTTCCCCATGAGTTTCCTCTGTCACAACCCTTCACAATTCAATTTGGTGTTTAATGTTAGATAAGCTGTATTAGCATTCCTGAAGTCACATTGCATACTGCCCTGCAATGTTTTTGTAGCTTTTGTCTGGCACTGTGTAGCACCATTATGTGCCATGAGAAGCACAAATCCTGGTACATTTAGAAAATATGTCATCTTTGCTACTGAAACATGTACAGCATCTATTAAAGTGTTCCTGTACATTTTTTCTTGCCTGGTATACAGACAAATTCCAAATGTATGTACTGATGGGGCTTTGAAATTATGAATGTGTAATCACAGAACACAAAAAATTATACATTATGGAGCAAGCTGGTCAAAGTCAGGATTTTAGATGTTAACTAGAACTAGATGTTAACATGGAACTGGAGGACCATATCCTTTAAGGATATCCTTTAAGGATATGGTCCTCTAGTTCCTTGGAATTGAAATGCTTAGCTTGAGCTTGAAATGAAGAGACCTGTATCAGTTTAGTGTATAAACATTTTTTAGTCCTCTGAAAGTAAAGGGGAGATAAATTTTACTTTCTGATGAACAAGCATAATGCAAGTGAATGGGAACACTTATGTTAGTCTACTCAGAGGTGTGCATAGTGATAAAAAAACCATCAAACCTTTAAACTTTCAAATGTTGGGTCTTTAAATCAAGCATGTCACATTAACACAGTCTGTTTCTTCAGATGCCAAAATCATTATGCAATCAGCTACAAGTTGTTAAATGTCCTTTTTTCAATCCTTTATGCTGACCCTAATTTAAACTGGCTTTTGACTTTAAGTGGATTCCAACAGCATTTCACCTTGCAGTGATGATTGAGAGTTGAAAATAGTATGTGTATTATCAGAAAGCGTGTTGCTTTCTGTGCTCTATGTAAAACAGAGGTAACTTGTTAATCATTAACATGAAAAACTACTTAAAATTCAAAACAGTCTTAGGACAAATTGTGCTCTTCCTCATCAGTCAAGTCAATAGTTTTATTCAAGATGTGTTCACAAGGTAGCAAAGATCAGAAGCTACACAAGCTAAATAAACATATTTTTTTTCCTAAATAAAAACTTTAGGGAAATGGATTAATACAATTTTAACGGTATTGAGCTGATTGCAGGTTTGTGTAGTAAAACTTAGCATTAGGCTGCTCTTTTGTTTTCCTTTGTTGTATTCTACAAGAGGGTTTTTCACGAAGTCCAGTGCGAGGTGTGGTGCCTGTTGTGGTTGCCGGGGGGCAGCAGCATGCTGGGTGCTGAGGCGGCACTGCGCGGGCAGTGTGGGCAGACGGGCAGTGTCACCAGAGGACGCTCCACAGTGTCGGTTGAGAAGGGTCAGACAGGATTATTGAGTAGGGTGTCTCAGCAATATGTGAAAGAGGAAAAAGTATTCTGTGAGAGAACCTTTGCAGATCAAACCCAGCCTATTTCCAGAGAAGCTTTATCATGGCTTCTGTTGTGTTCTTTCGCAGGGATGTGCATTGCTGGGTAGGTACACAGAGGTGATGCAGTTAGAAAACAAGAACAAACAGTAAAGAACACAAGCAAAGATAAACCAGCTTCATCTCTGGTGTTTAGAAACCAGAACCCAGGCTATAGCTGTGGTGAGGAAGCTGTGGAAATGGATGTACTGTGAAAGACAGAGAAACCCAGGCTGCTATTGAAATTCTGTAGTTCCCAGAGAACTCAAAATGACAGCTAAACTAGGTGATATCTAGAATTACTGCTTATTTATTTTCAACTCATTTTTTGGAACCTTTTCCCAATTTATAATTGAAAACTTTATTCAGTCAAGCCAAATTTTAGATTCTTGATATTTGGCTAAAAAGAACTCTTTCCTTGTATTTTTAAGTTTTTCTCCAAGATAAACAGTCATATCAAAAATCTGTTTCGTTTTAGCTTGAAGTCAGTTGAATAAACCTGTGTGTACAAAAGGCTGATACATTTGATTATATATTTAGTATGTTTTAATCTTCCTTCAGATATCTTCCGTTAAGCCGGTAAATTGAATTATGTAACAAGGGAATATCTCCGGATCGGATAGCCCTGAAGTTTTTTTAGTCATTCTCCTTTTTAAGGTACAAAGATTTAGCAAATAAAAATATCACATAGTACAAATAGCATCAGTGCTTCTCAGTTATTTTAAATTTTGCATATATAGTTTTTAAATAGACAGAATTCCTGCATATCAAGGTCCATTTTCCTTTTTTTTTTTTTTTAGTAAACAAAGCCTAGATTTTTCAGAATTAAAATAAAAATTCTTTTCCTCTGACTGTTAGCCTACTGTGAACGGGGTTGAAATGGAGCCCTCGATACGGATATAATATTCTAGCAAATTTTGGTTTTTAGCTTAATAAAATCGGTTTATTTACAGTCATCATTATTATAAAGGAGGGACTCAATCTGAAGAGCACAGAAGAATAAGAGAAATGAAGACTTCAAAGAATATATTAGATCTGAACATTTCAAATTGGAAAGACTACTTGGACCTTCCTGCCAGGTCCTCTCTTTTCACATCGGAATGGGCAATGAGAAAAAATGAGTTTTAATAAATGTTCTGGTAAAAATGGAAGCATTATAAATACCTAATCTGATTTTGAAAGTCAAAGCACCTCTTTAAGTTATGCCCACAGTTTAATCTTTCTCACTTCTTAACCTTTTGTACCATTCAATTATTTTTCAGTGAAATTCCTTTTGTAATCCAAACTCAGTATTAGGTCAATACTAGCTTTTGGGTTGGTATTTTTAAGCTTTAATAATACATCTGTACTTTGACCTAGAAACCTATTTTGATTTGTTAGTTTTAACAACTATTTTATTAACATCTGTCTGCAGGTTTTTTTACATGGAAGTATTTACTAACATTTGAAATATTATTATTACCTAAATAATATACAGACTCAGAAGAAACATTTGACAACACTTTACAAGGATCAGTGGAAAGTAGTTACTGGAGGATGATACTGGATCAGTAGAAGATTATAGAGTATGTTTCTGTCATTGAGTGCCTGAGAAAGTGCATTCAAACAGAGAAAAGTTCCTAGCTGCAAATCACAGTTCAAAGACTTTTTCTCATGTGTTGTCAAAGGCTTTTCACTCTCTGAGGAGTCAATGGAGTTGTTACTAGTTAATTATTCAAAAGTAACCCCTTTGGGCTGTCCTTTTAATTGTTTTCCAGGTGCCACAAACTGCGGATTTCAGCAAGAAATAAATTTAGATACAGCACAGTAGGAAGCTTTAAAAGCCAGCAGCTTCTGCAAAGGATTGTCGAGAGCAATCTGCAAGGAGACTGGTCTTGGCATATAGATTTTGAGCTGAAACCATAGAGGAAAGGAAGTGCTACTTGCCAGCTCTCCCAACCATATGCTTTATTATAATGCAATGTGCAAAGAATATGGAGACAGCAGCTGCTCTGGAGGGAGGTGGCCACTTGTTAGACTTTGAAACCTTTCAGAAGTGTCTGTTCATTTTCTTTTCACTGGTATTTTTCCTCTTGCTTACGTATTTGCATTCAAAAGATACTCGCTAAAAGAAATCTATTTTTAGTACAAAGAGGAGAATGTGATCTACTTTTTGGAGACATCAAAACAATTTTAGACTCTAACATTTAGTTTTACACATGGTGAAATAGGGTAGATTTTTATTTTCTTGCTATCCCTTCACATCAGGTCATGATGAGATCATATGTATAAATTAATCCAGGATTGTGTGTCTTCAGTGGAAACAGAATCGTTAGTTTCCAGCGTGTGTTTGCTCGTGGATTGATCACATTCACATTTAAGTCACTGTTGAGATTCCCTGACTTCAGTGGCTGAAAGAACCAAAGCATAAGCAAGGTTTTATCTAAGATGGACAGAGTTTAAGATGATGGGAAATCAGCCTTTCCCAATGTCACTACCCAGGCAGTGAAGCCGATTCGTTCCAGCTTTAAGAGCTGACGTTCTTAGCCTGTTTCAGGAACTGCATGTGTGCAATGTCATGATAAATCATGATGTATTTATACAAAATGGTACTTTAAAGGGTAGTTTTTAAACTTCTGAGATTTTTATGTCTGCTGAATGTAACAATCCTTCCAGATACACATAACTACAAGCTCTTGGGTTTTAAATTAGGAATTCTTAAGTGAATTTGAGGATCCAGAGGGAAGTTACATCACAGTATAATGGGATTATAATAAAATTAATATATTGTATTAGCATTTATGCTGAGTGTCAGTGTTCTGTATTGACCCTGAAGTAATGCTAAAATGTCATAGCCTCACAGATGTGACCCTTATAACTCAGTAAAATGATGGTTCATATAGAAGAGAGATGTTACAATTCTTTTTGGAAGGGTAAATTTCTTTGAGACAGATTTTAAGATCATTGTGTATTCCTCACCATAGATGCATCTCTCTGAAATACAAATAACATTAACCTATCTGTCTCCAGGTATATATTTTCCTGGTGATAGAAAGATTATACTTACAGAAAATCTGTGGGTTTTGCTTATTTCTTCTAGTCCAGTCTATTCCCATCTATATGACCTTCATTCACTCTCTACATGAGCCCTAATCACACTGAGAGGTACCACAGGGCAATTGCATCTACGTGGGAAGTCCATTTCCTGAATTTTAAAGTCTGTAGTGAAATGAAAAATACAGTCCTAATTCTGCAAAATATGAGGCAAAAGTTGAAGTCACTTTGGAAAGGTGGAATTACAGTCATGCCTTGAGTCAAATCCAAACCCGTAGTGAAAGGACTTACCCTTCCTTTGGTTCCTGTATGTATAGTTTACATCTGGATTAAGGACACTTTTATAAGTCTGGTGAGTTCCAGAAAATTTTAAATATAAAGAATCTTTAGTTCACACATGAGTCACTTTAAGTCAGTCTGGAATCTTGTCACAGCAAATTTGTTTTGGGGTGTAGTACACCTTCAAGCAAGTTTGTAAATGAAACATGTGTTGGTTTATTTATCTTTTGAATGAGAAGGTAAAGCCTTCCTTGTCCCTAGTAGGGCTGAGAATTGTCAGGAGTTGCAAATTGTTTGGCCTACACCTTTCTTTTCCTAATGTGTAAATCATTTATTGTCTGAAGCAGCAGAATATGGTAATTCTAGGAACAGGCACTTTTAGATGTAGTATTACCATTTTATAGATTGTTTTCAATCTATAAAATTTTTCACTGAGATGTACTGTTATGATTTATTTTTACTTTAAAAATTCCTGGTACAAAAAAACCACCTTTGATCTTTGACTCATCCATTGTAACCATGACAGTTGGCAAAATAATATAATTCTAAGTAAATGAGAAAAGGAAATAGTCTGTGACAAATTAGAATTAATTTTGATTATTTGATTGTTACTTCATTTTTAATGGGGCATTGCCTAACCATCACCAGCTATTTAACTGCCATTGGCTAATTTAAAGAAAAAAAAATGCAAAAGGCAAAATGCAGCTGTTAGTCTAGAGGAATTTTCCTGGTTGTGAGAACTGCTTCACGTGTTATATATGTAGTTTTTGGTGGGGTTTAATAATTGGAAGACACATGACTGCACAGTTGAGTTCCAGATCACAAACTGTACGAAGTGACTGTTACCAGTTGTCCAGAAGTCATTGTACACTGCTTATCACTAGGAAAATTCACGATTTCTTCTTCTCTTCAGCCACCAGAGAAAGAGGGTGGCCTGCCTCGCCAGGTAGGCAACAAGACGGAGTGCGGCCTCTTGGGGTTTGTCCTGGATTTGAAGCAGGATTACGAGCCCGTTCGGAACCTCATTCCCGAGGAGAAGCTCTACAAAGTTTACACGTTCAACTCCGTCAGGAAGTCGATGAGCACGGTCATTAAAATGCCAGATGGGAGTTTCCGGATGTACAGCAAAGGAGCTTCGGAAATCGTTCTGAAGAAGTAAGTTCGCTGGATTAGTCGCTGTGTTTTTCCAAACCACAAAACATTCTGACACCAGTAAGACACTTGTGAATTTTGGTATTTGGAATTCCAGCAGAAATGTGCTGCAGATCAGTAATATCAACTGTTACAGTCCTTTGACATTTTTTTAAGTGCTCACTCTTGTAAAACTGTTTTGCTTATTTATCCTGTCATTGGCTAGCCAAAGTGTACATTTGGTAGTTTATGAATAGAGTCTCTAAGTTTGTCCCATGTGGAAAATAAAGATTTTTCAATTCCATTGAAAGTTGTCAGCTCACTGATTTCAAGGATATTGAGAAAACGGGCTCTTGGTGTGTCTGTAATATAACAAATTCTCTGGTATTTCAGTAGTGAATCTTCTTGTTTAATCTGAAAACTTATAAAAGGAAATGCTTTTCATCAGACATGCAAATACACATTCAACTCTTTTTTTTTTCTTCCTTCTTATTTTTTTAAAAATAATTAAAAAAGATGTTCCAGGATCCTTAATGCAGCTGGTGAACCTCGTATCTTCAGACCGCGTGACCGAGATGAAATGGTGAAGAAAGTGATTGAACCTATGGCCTGTGATGGACTGAGAACGATCTGTGTCGCATTCCGAGACTTTAATAGCAGCCCAGAACCTGACTGGGACAATGAAAACGACATATTATCTGACCTGACCTGCATTTGTGTTGTTGGCATTGAAGATCCAGTAAGACCAGAGGTATTTCAGATTCTTATGATATCAAGCACGTCTCAAACAACTGAACATAAATAGAAATACAGTTGTCTTGCAAATACTGTTTTTTAACTAGCTCAGTCAAAGAAGATGGAAGTGAGCTTTAGAAATAGAATTCACTTGATAAAAAGTCAAATAATTAACTTGATAACAGTCAACTGTTAATCAAATAATATTTAAACAGAGCAAATAGGGCTTTCTGAATCACAGGATTTAGATGGCTTAATGTTCTCTCAAGGAGGAGCGTACAGGAGGACTGATCAGTGGAAGTTTTATTATACACCCTGATATTAGATAATTTTCCCTTAAGTGCAGTGGTGATGTGCACCTCTGAAGGCAGAGAAGAGATGGGCAGTAATTGCCCTTGCCATGAGTATAGCTGCGATGTGCTCACTCACCTCAGAAAGCCAACACAGTCCTGGAGTTTTGTATTTTACTGAGACAGTTGCCACATTAAGGTTGTTAGTGGCAGCTACTCAGGGACTGTTCTTAATGTTGCACTTAGACAAGGAAAAGCTTTGCCATGTGGTAGTTTTCATGGATGCTATACTTAAATGGCTTGTAAAGTAAGGCTAAAATTTTAACTCAGGTGAAATCAGAAAATCAGTATTGGTTGTGCACAGTGGAAGCATGTGCCACGTGTGAATTCTATTACTGCAGTAATCCAGAGGGCAGATTAGGAGGCAGAAACTTTGTTTCTGAGCTGTGTATATAGTGCTTGATAGTCAGTCTTGACAGTGGAGAATTCATTCCATTGCACGGTTTGGAAACAGTGACAGAGGTAAGCTCCAAACTGGAAGGTGCTGAGCATGAAATGGAGGTGTTCTCTCTATCTGCTGTGCTCTTCTTGCTGAGTCAGCCTTGAGTGTGAGGCCAGGGCTGCTGTGCAGGCACATCTGCAGGCACGTGGTGCGATGTGAGAGCACCTGCCCCAGCACCTCCTGTACATGGGAGGAGCAATTAATGCTCTCCTGCTTTGCTCCAGGACCTCCACTCTTTGGGTCTGCTGGTATTTCAGTAGATGTTTAATGACTGGTTTGCTTTGCAGTAAGTAAGGGCATTGAAAGATAAGTCAAATTTCTCTTCTGAAGACTGTGTTCTAATGCTGCAAAAAATAAGTATCTTGCTACAAATCTTTGGGGTTTTTTTCTTCTGTTTCATTTTGCATTTTTGCTGGATCTTTTTTTAATCATGTCTGAATCTTGGTGACAATGTTAGGCATGTTTGGAAATATTTTTTTTACAAAAGCATAAAAAGTATAAATTAATCTTGATTTATTTCCACGAGTGCTTTAGAAAAGCTGGATTTTACACAGTGCTGTAGCTTTGGAAACTAGCATGATATAATTACAACCCCAGGTACCAAGTACATAACTGTGCTTTCCATGACAATGGATTTTCTTAGGTTTTCCAGTATCAAGAAGGTTATAATACAAAGTAAATCTTGCATAGATGAAAACTGTATGATAAACTCCTTATCTCCACAATCATCAGATAAAGAGCATTCACTTTATCTGTCATCAGATGGTCTCTTGCTGCTTATCCATCTGTCCCCACACCTGACATTGCAAGTCTTGACAAATATCTAAAAACACTCTTAAAATGTTCTGTCTGCAATGATTCCTTAATGTTCTAGCTCACATCTAGATAATTCAGAACATTTTTAGATCTCACTGACCATCAGAACTGTGAACCACTCCTCTTTCCCTCCATAACTGATTCCAGACCCGGTATGTGTGGCTGTGGGAGTGGGTGGTGTTGGGAGGCACAGTTGTTATTGACAATAGCTGTGAACTAGCCATTCGTGTCGTGACTGTGTTTTGTTAGAGAACTGCTCTCATCTCCTAGGGAATAATTTCTTAGGAGCTTGAGGCAAAAATGAATAGTGTTGCTAAAAATAAAGAGGTCATGTCTGACTTCTATGTAAAGGATCCAAGAAGATGAAGTCAGGAAAACATTTTATTTCTAGATAATTATTTGAATAAAGTATTGAATTTCTTGTGGATTAACACCAGAATATCCACTAATATGTATTACTTCATTGCAGGGCACACAATAAATGTTTATAATTTCAGAATTTTATCAAATGTTGGACATATCTACAGTTGGGCTTTTGGGGACTTTGTTTTACTGGCTTTTCCCCTCCTTGTTGCTTTTGACTTTTTCAAGTGGTGATAACATCATGAGAACATTTAAAACACTGTTTAAATTATTACTATTCCACACATTGGTAAAAAGCAGTAGCAGCACCTTAGGAAAAAAGAAATAAACCAAAAAAACCCAACAACTGCAAAGCCAGAACAAACCCATAAATTTCATAAAAGCTGTCTAGGTATGACATATCTGACTTAGGGGTCAGTGATATGTCATTGTACACATATATTAAACTGGTGAAATCACCATTGTAGATGCAAATAGTAAGATGCTGAGCTGTTGTAAGGGACCTTACTATTCTGCTAGAATTAACCCACTTATTAAACAGAATCACCACTGGAGTTTCTGAGTTTGCAAAGTGCTTTCTGTAGGAAGAAAGGATGTAACAAATCAGAAATATTGCTACAAGTGCTGTTTTGTTGACAATCTCTGTATTTGTGGATATCAGAATTTATTCTGAGAGAGATGATGGATTAGGTAATTCCCCTAAGCAGTCCAGTGTCACTATCCTGGCAGCTTTAGTTACCCTTAGATTATATTCTGGTTTGTCAGAAGATTTTCTGAAGGTTCTGAAGTCATTGAGGGCTCAGCCTTTCCTTTTCCCTGGATGAAGGCTGTGAGGTAACACATGTGAGGTGGTGGGCAGCTCCTGGGGCACGCTGCTGGTGTGCAGACAGGTGAAGAGCTGCGGAGTCAGCGGGGTCGTGCTGGCACAGTTTCAGAGAGGAGAGTGCCCCCTCTGTTCTGATAATGATGCTGGGCCTTTTCTTGCACCTGCATTTCCTTCCACATGTTAAAAGAAACTCCTTGGATGAATTATTCAATGAGGACATTCAGCAACTGCCCAGCTTTACCTGGAGTGCAGCCACTGGACACCCGTGACTTGTGCACAGTTCCAGGGTAACTCCGACTCCAGCTGTGCGCCACGGGCAGCTGGTTTTATCAAGCACTGAACTACCTCTTTGATATTTATCTTTTGTATGGGTGTTTTGGCTTGTTTTTTCCTTGATAAATATACAAGAGGAGAACAAATAGAATGATGTCTTGTTTCTGCAGAGATTTCTCTGTTGATTTTGACAGTCTTTCTGGATTGATCTTAATGAGTCTGTACTGGCTTCCACCGATTTGCCAGTGTACGCCCACAATCTGTTATTTCTGGGAGATGAACATAAATCACTTTCAAATGTCACCTATTTATTTGTCACCTGATTCTGATAGATAGCCCTGCACTGGATAATCTATGCATGCGTAAACGTCTTGGAAGCTTTTCTTTGAAGAGCGAAAAGAAAGCAGGAAATTTAAAAATGTGTATTTAAGTTCAGCAAAACTGATGGAAAATATGTGCTTCCACTGCCCACTCAGTCTGCCAACACTCTTTCTTCCTTAGAGCAATAAAAAATACGAACAATATTTTAACTGTAATTACTGTACACAGTACTAAATCAGATACCACCCACCAGCTGTCCAAAAAATGAGAGAAGAGGAAAATAGAATTATTTCTGTAGTTATATGAGAGTTTGAGATGTATCTGAAACTAGGTTGTCCTCTCATGACCTTGTTTAATAGGACTGGCACTTTATGTGCCTAGACTTTTTTTCTGTTTACACTGTAATTTATTTTTCTCCTTCATGGTCCATACACCATGCTGATTTTAGAGAGAGTCATCTAGATCTGCCATAACCTGTGCACGAGGGTCACCACATTTAGGGTGGGTACTGAGGGCATTCCAAACTGGCAAATGGGATATAATCAGGATTATTAATGTGGAAACAGGGTAAATCAGGAATAATTTGCTTAAGAAATAGATTTAATGGGATTGTGTGTTCCCCATAGAAGTCCATTTCATATTGTTAAAAGGTTGTAGGTCCAAATAATGTTTCCAGGATACAGCTTGTGGGAAGAATATTCTCAGTTAGTAGAGATGAGAAAATGGGAAGATCACAGAATCACAGAACATCAGGAGTTGAAAGGGATCTCGAAAGATCATCCAGTGCAACCCACCTGCCCAAGCAGAATCATCTAGAATAGATCACACAGAAATGTGTCTAGATTGGTCTTGAATGTCTCCAGGGAAGGAGACTCCACGACTTCTCTGGGCAGCCTGGTCCAGTGCTCCATCACCCTCACAGTGAAAAAAATCCTCCTTATATTAAGATGGAACTTTCTATGTTCCAGCTTGGAACCATTTCCCCTTGTCCTGTCCCTGGCCATCACTGAGAAGAGCCTGGCTCCATCCTCCTGACACTCACCCTTTACATAGTTGTAGACATGAATGAGGTCACCCCTCAGTCTCCTCTCCTCCAAGCTAAAGAGGGGTCTCTTCAGCTCCCTCAGCCTGTCCTCACAAGGAAGATGTTCCACTCCATCATCTTGGTGGCCCGGTGCTGGGCTCTCTCAAGGAGTTGTATGTCCTTCTGGAACTGAGGGGCCCAGAACTGGACACAATACTCCAGGTGTGGTCTCACCAGGGCAGAGTAGAGGGGGAGAAGGACCTCTCTTGACCTACTAACCACCCCCCTTCTGATACACCGCAGGATGCCATTGGTCCCTTAGTTTTCCCCTTGGTTCTGTAATGTGTGTTCTGCAGACAGCACGTGCTGTGTGTGCAGTCCGAGGATGGAGTGACTTTTCTTTGTGGTTGTGGGAAAGTACCACTGATCCTCAGTTTAGTGAGGCATGTTGGAGAACAGATTCTTCACAACTGCCTTTATGAAAGATGGAAAACATTGTGTGAAACTCTACTTGCTGATTAGAGTAATAATTATTTACAGTATGTTTTAGGGTGCATAATTCCAGTGTGATGTGCAGTCCAAGACACGTAGTCTGTCTGGCCCCGTGAAGTCAGAAGCCCGACATTTGCCATGCTGGATCAGAGCAGTGGCTGTCAGACAAAAGACAATGGCCTGCCCTCAGCAGTGTCACACACTTGCAGCTATGGAGTAAATAAAAATATCTAGAAATACACAAAATTAACAGTGTAATGTTGGAGAAAGTGGCTACTTTTATTAATATTTCCATACTGATGGATGAGTTCTACAGTAGGCTTATATCTGTGATCCAGGTTTGATCATCAAGCTGCACTGAACCTGGCAGCAGAATACAGCATGGCTTTGCTATCATAGCCAGAAATACCCATTTTGATACCCTTTCTTAAACAATACTCTTTTTTTTTTTTACATTTTGTAAGTATTATTTTTAAACTGAAATTCTTGTCATAGTCCTTTGCTTATTAGTTTTTGTAGGAAATCAGCAGCTCTATGAGCATGATTGATTGCTGAAATAATTGATCACAGTCAGACAATATAGCAGCTATTTGCAGTCAGTTGTCAACTCTGTATTTGGGGAATTTATTCAAATACACATTACACACATGTGGAGCAGAGCAAGCAGTTAGGGCCAGGTCTTTGGAGCTGTTTTAATTGTGGGCTAACCTTCACATTTCCTGCAGGTTTACTTAGGATCTCTGCCTAATATTCAGGTGCTTATCTAGTCACGTTCACCTTTGGGGAATCTTTTTCCTCTTTAGCTGTCACTTGTCTGTTTGTCTCTACTGCCCCACACATAAGAACCAGTGTAACCTGTAAGTGCTTTATACCTGCCCCTTGCTCTCTTCTGCAGTAATAGAGTTCAGGTTCTGGTAGCTCTGGGAAGAGCTTCTGTCTTCATGAGCAGTCCTGGGATGCCTTTAGTCTCTTCTAGGTAAAAATCAGATTCAGAGAAGTGGTGCTGTACTGAAGGCATCTCTCCAGGCTGTTCTTGTAGTGTTAAACATAGTTCTTCCATCTCAAATAATACTGTTGCTTTTTTCATGAAGAAGTAATGCTTTTGTAAGTAAGATGAGACTGCATTCATTGGTTAGAGTTATACTTATTGATAATTAAAATTATCATTAGTTATTATAGAGTTTACAGGAAGAGATATTTTTTTTCCCAGTCTGAAACTTTTTGTCCTTTACATAGTGTCCTTTCTGTAGACACTGATTTCATAAACCCAAATAGAAAAAGAGCTTTAATTACTTGGTAGGAATAAATTTCCTAACTTTTGCACATTTTAATTACAATAAAAATACATTTTTAAAGATGTGTATGATGCCAAGCCAGTATATAGTTTCTCCATGCAGTGTGTAACAGTGTCCCGAGACTAATTCTCTCTCACTGCATGTATACTGTGCAGCAGGAAAGTTAGTCTCATGTGGAAAGGAGTGTAGCTAAAATCATGCTTTGTTTTTACAGTTTCAAAATATGTATATTATTCATGATATTTTAGACTCAGGTATTTAGGAATTCCACCTGTTGACATGCATGAATTAGTGCAATTGTGCTAAATTACAACAACCTTTTAGATAATCTTATTGAAAGGGAAGTTTGGATCAGAAGTTAGATAATTTTCTGTACAATATATATGTATTCTCAGTTCATATTTACATACACTGAATACACTGTGCTGAACAGCGTGCTGAACCTTGATGCTGTCTGTCAGCAAAGCTGCAGAGCACTCTCTTTTATTAAAGTTAGGAGGAGCTGTAGGCAACTGATCTAAAAAAACCAGACTGTGGTGTAGCCTCATTTCTGTAGTAGTCAGGTAGCTGTGATCTGTGCCGTAACACGTACGATGTCTTTGTTTGTCTCATTAATTTCTTGGTGTCAAAATCTGCTGATTGGTAGCACCTCACATACATTATATCACTTACCTGGCAATTTTCTTTCCTGTTACATTGTTCTGTAGGTCCCAGAAGCCATAAGAAAGTGCCAGCGAGCTGGAATTACAGTCCGCATGGTCACTGGAGACAACATCAACACAGCACGTGCCATTGCCATAAAGTGTGGAATCATTCACCCAGGAGAAGACTTTCTCTGCCTTGAAGGGAAAGAGTTTAACAGAAGGATCCGAAATGAGAAGGGAGAGGTAATGCATGTACAGCCAGATGCATTATGAATATGTTATTAAGTAGCCAGAACACTGAACTATTTCTTCTGTGCTGATGTGTCCCTCATACCAGTAAAAACTACCCAGAGAGATTGCTACTTCTTTGTCCTGCTATCCTTTTGCAACTCAAAATACCTTTGGAAACAGTCTTTATTTTTCATGATACGGAGCCACCATCAGTTTAGCACTACCTAATTCAGCAGTTTTTAGAGCCATAGCACCAATCTGCAAGAAATCAAGCCCAGGCACATTAAAAGCAGGTTTGTTTGCAAAGAGAAGGAACTCAACTGTCTCAAAAAAAAATTCCATAAGAACCAGCTCCTCTCACTTTTTTTATGCCACTTGATCTAATGTATTGCTGTATCCACTCACTCTGATGATTTGCATAGCTTAATCTTTTCTTCAGGGGATTTTTAACTCCTCAGAGCTAACACACAGGCAACTGAAGTCAGCTTTGCAGAAGTAAACACTGAGCCGTGTCTTAGAGTCCATCGTTAATGACTGGCCAGAGTTGTTTACTCTGTGCACTGACTGATGGAATCCTTTGGCCTTGGTGCTGCTGTACAGAGAAAATACTGCTGTTAATGGTGCCAGGTTGAAGAACTTGGATTCAAATGTGGAACACACTTTTACTTGTAAACATGTTAGATCGAACTCAACTGTCTCAATGATGTTTAAATACTGTGGCAAAATGTACTTAAGTTTGCCAACAGCTGAGCCCTGGTAGTAGAAAACTGCCCTTTGCCCTTGCTCTCATTCACACTATTGATGGCTGCTGTAATGGTTCTGTGCTTTTGGAGAGCAAGATCTCCAGATACTGAGTGGTGAAGTGACTCATCTGACGTGGTCACAAGTACATTTTGCATTTTTCAAATCACAGGCTAACAGTTTTACTGTGTGGTGTTTTGTTTTGTATGTTGCCCTGCTCCAGATTGAACAAGAGCGGATTGACAAAATCTGGCCAAAGCTTCGAGTGCTTGCTCGCTCCTCTCCCACCGACAAGCACACTCTGGTGAAAGGTACGTGCAGACCTGCATGCAGTCATAGAATCATCAAGGTTGGAAAAGGCCTTCCAGATCAAGTCCAACCATTAGTCTTACACCCCTGAACCAGTAAAACTATCTCCCCAAAGTTCCTCTGGGGCGACTTGAGACAACTTCTTGTCCTTTTGCTAGTCACTAGGGAGAAGAGGCCAACCTCTGCCTCACTACAACCTCCTTTCAGGTAGCAATAGAGAGCTGTAACATCTCCCCTCAGCCTCCTCTTCTCGAGGCTAAACAGCCCCAGCTCTCTCAGCCTCTCCTCATAAGACCTTTGTGTGTGCATGTGTGTAACTAATGCCAAAGTGAGTGAATATGTTCAGCATGTAATCTGTCTTGTATAAATTTTTACTGTTACAAATATATCTGAGTTACTACCTTTAGTTGTATATCTACACCTAATGCAAGGAAGTTTTCTTGGTAAGCAGGTCTTTTGTGCTTGCATTCCACTTAGCCTTCAGTTGGAAAATAATAGGAAGCTTGTTGGCAGAAATACCAGTAAGATGTCTGATGGGTGGATGTAGGCAATCTCATGTTAGTCTCATGACTTTTAATTGGACTACAACGAGGCTGTAGCTCGTCAGGGAGAATGTGTGTTTGCTGGTCAGAAAGAAAACACTATTGAGAAATAAGTTGTTGAAACAAGATGGAGCATAGATTTTTGTAGCCTTTGCTTATACCTCTTAATGAACAAAACAAGAAAAACTCATATAGAGTAAATCAAATCATTCAAGTGCATTTGTTCTCCCACAATTGTTTTTTAAGAGTATTCCAAGATAAAAATCTTTCCATGTTACAGTAGCAGTTACTGGAGATCATGTAGCAAGGAACTGCCCCTTTAGCATCACCTGAATGAAGATATGCATTTTCAGGCAATTCCATTTATCTGTAGGCTCACCAACTGTGTGATTTGCACAGCCTGCTGTTAGATTTCTGGCTGTGGTTTTAGAGTCTGGTTTTGTCCTATAAAAACTGCACAGTATAGATTATATTATCTTACCAGACTGTCTGCAGATGGAATGCTCTATGAAAGAGGGATTTGTTTGCACTTTTCTGTATAAAAACTTTCCCGTATCTTTAACTCCAATTTATTGAGGATTTTAAATCTTACTATGTTGACTTTGAGGGTTGCACTTAAAAGATAGCTAGCTGATGAAATCAGAATATTTCTGATCAGGAACTACATCATTTCTGGCCATGTTAAGTTGGAGGATGGTGAAGGAAGAAGTTCCCTTGGCAGGTGGTGTTTACTGGCTTCATGAGGAGGAAGGAACTGGGTTATTTTGCTAAGGACCTAGACAGTCTGGAGAGACACTTAGTGATTCTTGAAGGAGCTGAAGTTCAGTATCCAGATGATAAGTTACATGTTTTCATGTGGTTAACTACTTCAATAATAACTCACATTTAGGTAGGAAATAATTTCTGTATCTGTCCTTTAGATATGGCAAGGTTATTGATATGGCTCCATACATAACGGATTACAAAGCAGCACATATTTTTAAAAAATGCTTGGAAGACCTTAGAGCAATATTTCCATTGTGAATCTGAAGAGTGGAACAATTGGGTCCTTTGGGACAGGGACCAGTGTGAAGAGCTCTGGCAGCATGTGTCACTGAGGAGAGCTAAGCTATCCTGTAAGCTCTGGCACGGCTCATAAAACAAGTCTGCTAGTCATTCTGCTGTTACTCACCCTCTCCAGACACTGCTTAGGCTAAACAGTGATCTCCAAAGTGGGATGAACATGCACAATCCACTGGGATACAGGAAGAAAACAGTATTAAATAGAAGAATATGTCTAAAATACTGTTAATTTCTTCACCATCTCATCCTTTTCTAATGTATGTTTTATAGTGTACATGATATAGAAGTACATGTGTTTCATTTATCAATAACATACACGTTTTGAGGGTGTGTGCTGAAAAATATTTTACTGATAGATGCTCATGACTGAAAAGGCTTGGAGACCATTGTCTTGGACAACATAATTATTAGCTCCATAGGTTAGTATTAAAACAGCACAAAGTGAACTCAAGTCTCCTCACTTCCCTAATACACATAAAATACTATATTACAGCTCTTAGAGGTTGTGACTTGTACAGCCTAATAGCTTCAGAAATACCCAACAGTTTGTGTTTCATTATGTGGATTAAATAAGTCCCTTGGGAGTGCTCATTTGAATCATTCAGGGTTTTCCCTTAAGAGAAAAACAAAACCTTTGCCTGAGAAAATTAAGTCCATATAGAGCTGAAGAAAAGAAAGCAAGTATTGATGTTTTATAGCATATGCACTTCGACAGTTGTGCTGGTCTTAGCTGGGATAGAGTTAATTTTCTTCATTGTAGCCAGTATGAGGCTGTGCTTTGAGTTTGTGCTGAAAACAGTGTTGATAACCCAGGGATGTCCTAGTCCCTGCTGAGCAGTGCTTACACAGAGCCAAGGCTGTTTCTGCTCCTCACAACCCCACCAGCAAGGAGGCTGGGGGAGCACAAGGAGCTGGGAGGGGACACAGCTGGGACAGCTGACCCCTGTGACCAAGGGGATATTCCAGACCATATGGGAAAAGAAAGATCACTGGGGAAGAGAGAGGAAACGGGATGTTCAGAGTGATGGCGTTTGTGTTCCCAAGTGATGGTTCCATGTGATGGAGCCCTGCTGTCCTGGGGATGGATGACACGGGGACTGGGGAGTGCGTCTCTTGGTTTGCTTTGCTTGAACTGTTAAACTGTCTTTATCTCAACTCAGGAGTTTTTTCACTTTCACCCTTCTGATTCTCTCCCCCATCCCTCTGGAGGGGGATTGAGTGGCTGGCTGCACGGGGCTGAGCTGTCCTGGAGGTTAAACCATGACAACATTCCAAAGCATGCTTATTGCAGGATGCTGTATGCCCTTAGGCAACTAATACAGCTCATGTCTTACAGATGTGACAGGGTCAAATGATAGAACAATTAAGTATCTAACAAAGTTCAAGAACAAGTCTGTGGAAAATCATGATGGAAGTTTTTGGCTGGTAATACTCCAAGGGCCATTAAAAGTTACAAGAAACTATTTAAATGTTCACTAGTTTTGGGCCTCTTGTTAAAATGTTATTTTTTTTCAGACACTTGAGGGATCAAGAGGATTTTCTCTTCTTTGATGTGTTCTATCTGCTCTAGGGTAAAAACACACATCACAAAATAAACTTTTTTTATATTTAATTTTTAATGACATACAGCTGCTGCAGGGAATATTTTTTCTCCTTAACGTAGCACAATCCCACCCAGCAAAAGGATCATTTTTACTTTGCATTTTTGTTTTTACTACTACGAAGGGACTAGAGAAAGGCCTGGTTCAGCATTTCGGACTGGGCAAATGGTTTCTCTCAACTATTTATGGCTTTGCAGAAGAGGTAGTTTGAAAGAAAAAAAGTCAGAATGGTTTACCATTCAGTGAAACAAAAATGTTAGATACCTCCATCCAGCTGAAATACACTTTCTTGTGGATTTTATGACATCCAATGGTATTGCTTCTTATTTTTTACCCTACTTCAAAGTATAACAGGTAAAAATGTGTCATTTATGCTGATTTTTCCTTGTAATGCTATTGTTGTAATACTTAAATATTATCCATTTTTCTTTTTCAAATACTATGGGAAGCAACTGCATAGTACTGATGGGAAGTATCCTCTTATTATCAGAAGGTACAGAGAAGTTGAAATAAATATTCAGTTTGTCAGTTAAAGCAGCTATGCTTTATAATAAGTTTAGATTCATCTGGAATTATTTTTCTGGTATATTAATAACAACTATTCTATTGTCATGTAAGGCTAATTTATTAACAAGCAGAAAGGGAACTTGAAAGAAGAGAAAATGTTTAATAATTGCCCTTAACTACAAAAATATTTCAAATATTTTGCATGGGATGGTTTTATATTCATGACCTCATTAATGTGGACATGCCACCAGACTAAGTAAAATAATAAATTATAGAAAAGTCTATTACTTGAAATTCTGAAATTGAATATTAGCATGTTGCAAATTTCAAATGGTTTTGATTTCCATTTGAGAGAAAAAAATAATATTTAGTTTTATTCAAATTCACATGAAGAATTATTCAGGAAGTTGATTTGTTCCACAGTGTAAAAAATCAGCTTCAGCCAACTCCTCCCCGAAGCGAGGAACATACAAGTGTTTTAAAGTGAGCAGGAGGCATACTGCATTTATCTAGTTTTATACTCTGTAAATGCCATGTTGGTGCCTGCAGCCTGTGTGAAGTGTGACTCTGGGGGGGCACTGATGCCTTCGAGGTCCCCTCTAGTGTTTCAGCCTTACAATACAGAGCACATCGGTGGTGTGCGCACGCTTAGTGCGCGCATCTGTGGCCCGTTGTCAGGAGCTGTGCAGCACTCNCAGCCTTACAATACAGAGCACATCTGTGGCCCATTGTCAGGAGCTGTGCAGCACTGCTCACCGAGCTGCCAACTGTCTCCAAAGCTATGGGTAACACCTTCACATGAACCTTTCAAGCTCTGCTCTTGCACATACTCAAGCATTTAACTGAAGTGAATTTGAATTTCCTATTTCAGACAGACTTTCTAAATTCTTGTTAAATTAACAGGGAGCTTCAAAACATATGGAAGTATTAAAAACTAATCTGAACAGAAATATATTACTGTATCTGTCTGTGTTGATCTTGTCAAAGAAATCCAGATCTGTGTGTCTGATCATCAGCTTCACTGCATGAGCAACACCTGAACTGGTGTGCACCTTTGAAATGCTCTCCTCTGGCTAGGTTTTGGTGTCTGCCTGTTTGGAGTTAATCAGCTGAGACAGAAAGAAATATCTAAAGCAGATTTGTTTTCCTCTCAGAACTAAGAGTTTCTTACTGATGTGACTCTAAGGTGACAATGCAAGTATGAATTAATTAGCAGTGTTCTGTAATAAAGGGAGAACCCAAGGCTCTACTTGATGTTTATGATCTGAGCTGTGGGTCCAAGATAGCTGCTTGTGAAAGAAATGGAGGACATATTGTTTGGTTAATATTCTTTATAGTATTATCTGAGTGGGTTTGATTTAATGCTTGCTTAATGTTTGATGGGAGGGAGGTGGGAGGTAGAAGATATATTTCACTTTCAGCTGTGGATACAGTGCTGGTACCTTTTATAGCAAGTTTGTGCATATAGTGCCCATTTTGATAGTTAAACATAGTTGTTTTAAATATGACCTTTTCTCTCATCAGAAACAATCTGCTTGCTCTTAAAATCTTAAGCCTTATGCAAGCTACATGACTACTCCCCAGATTCCTGCTGCATCAGCGGAATCTGTGTGTGGAGCACACTGCAGTGTTACTCTCTAGGTGTTTTCTTGTGGCCAGTTAATAAAATTCTTTTTGACAGAGGAAAGCTGTTGCCAAACAGCTTAAGATTAGGGAACTGACCAGTGAAACAGCAAAGGCTGTTTTGGGAGGAAGCTTTGCAGAGTTCTAGGAATTTCCCTGTTAGACCTTACTTTTTTCCCTGATCACTAAAGCAGTTCCTCCCAACTCAGGGCTGCAGAGGGCAACCCTTCCTAGGCAATCCTCTTGTGTTTAGTCTCCTCACACTGCATGTAAAAATCTATACAGACACATTACTTCATACTGAAGAATTTTTTTTTGGGAAAACCTTATCACAACTACTAACAGAATGGTATCAAAGACTGAGAAAGAAAAAAAAAAGTAACCCTAAATGTGGTTAGGAAGGAGGCAAGTGAAAAGCGAGGAAGTGGGGAGGAGGAACAGATTAAAAAAACAGATTGCAGAAATCAGGGAGCATAAGTATAATCATGATAAATCCTCTGAATCCCAAATAATCACTACTAGATTTTAGAAATCTGTCTGACATACAAACTTAAGTTCTGCAAAGATGCTCTCTCTATGAGTAGCACCGAAGCCATGCCACATTCTGTTGTGCCATGGAGCCTGCCACTTCTGATGACACTAGCAGGGGTCACTGTGGTGAAGGTGTGTGGCCTGAGGTGCTCATGATAACCAGGACTGTTTTATCTCTATTTTGCCACAACTGCTGATTATGCAGTTTGTTTCTGGAGGGTGTTGGGCTTGTCCCAGCAGCATAGTTTGCTTTTAGGGATAAAAAGGACTACTAAACTTTGTGAAAAACTACTAAACCTTGTAAATTACTTAGCTGCATCCAGCAATTGGCTGATGGGAGGCAGATGGTAGTATCATCATTGACAACAGAGCACTATTCATGTCTGTTAGGAGGGTATTTGTTACAGCCTCTTCAGCTCGATTTGGGTTGTGCTCCTGTTCGGGATCCAGTTGTGAGAGAATGCTCTCTCCCTGCTTGGAGCAGTTAATACTATGAGGTGCCAGGGATTTTAACAATTTTTTTAGAAGCTTAAGCTATTAATTTAGCATTAAAGGGTGTGTTAATAACAAGAAGGGGAGACCAAGATAAATGTTTATAACAGTAATGGCAGCTGATGTTCCTGTTTATTTGGTAATACCAAAGGCAAATCACCCCAAGAAATTGAAAGCCCTAATTATAAGAACTTATCAAAATAACGTGGCATTTATCTACATTCATATTGCCAATGGTCAGTGAATAGGGTGGGTTATTTCTGGTTTTTTTTTAAACTAAAGAATACAGGACACTAACTGCTTCTGTACTGCATTGCAATCTTCTGGGTGCCTGATAAACCCAAACCTTGCCAAGAGGCAGCTTTTGCTCTGTAATCTGCAATTTCCTATTTCTCGTTAGTTATCTGATATGTGGGTTGTTTCCTCCAGAGCAGAATGAAAGGTATTCACACTGGGTAGGTCGTGATAATTGTTTTTAGAGGTTATGACTTTGTGCAGAATGTCTTAGCAAAGGAATTTTGTCTTTTCCCTCTTCTAAATTATTAGTATGGAGAGATGTTCTTGTAGCCTACACAACAATCCTGTACTCATATTCAGATGGACTCTGACACAGAAATAAACATGAGTGGTCAGTGAGCCCCATTATATCAGAACACAGGGCTGCTTCTTTAACATTAGAAAAATTCTCTGTTCTTTTCCTTACCTTCCCCATCTGCATAAGTGGAAAATATTTTCCTGCAGGCTAGTCATGTGAAACTCAAATCACCAATTGAGAAGTGCTTTCTTTTCTCAAATGATCTCAAAATGAAAGTAGAAATTGTTTTATTATTACTGTTTATTAAAATGTTTTGCTCTAGAATTTAAAGACTTATTTTATATCTTCTTAATCATTGTTTGGCAGAACTGAACATGTCTGTTAAAATGCTAATTTGGCTCCAGATAAATGCCATTTGTTATCTTTAGGCTAAACCGATTGCCAGAGGGCATCCCAGTAAAGCAGATATTACAGTTCAGTCCCAGTTTAGGAGAGCTTTAAGCATGAGCTTAAGTCTTTGGCAAATCCTTTCCATTGATGTTTAATCAGAGAGCTGGGCTGAAATGGGTTTACTGTGACACAGAATTTTAAATAGTGGAAATCTTTGGAAAGAACATAATGAGCTGATCTCACTTCCTTTCAAGTCAGTGCAAGTTACATTGATGTGGTGGTGCAGGATCAGAACTTCCCATGGAAGTTCCAGTGGTGGTGTCCAGTAATATTGTCGCTGCTCTCATCATTATTGTCCTTAAAAATCAACTCTTTTAACCTCTGTGAGACTTGTGTGTTATTACAGAGTCTGTATTACACAGACCCAGTTTAGAGGGAGGTTTTATCTTGCTAATTTGGTTTTTATGTATATATCTATCTATATGTATGTATGTATACAGATACATATACATTTTCTTGCAGGTATTATTGACAGCACACAGGTGGAACAGCGGCAGGTTGTAGCTGTGACTGGCGATGGAACCAATGACGGACCAGCACTTAAAAAGGCTGATGTTGGCTTTGCAATGGTATAACCTTGAGCATCTGTGTTGATGTTTATGTCATTATAAATGTGCTGTAAGAGGTTTTTCATTCAAGCATTGAGAAAGTTGCTTAGTTATTGTTCATCAGTGAAGGGGGGTGGGGGGTGTATATTGGAGGGGGTTGTTATGTTGCTTCAGAATCTTTCAATTTGCTCTGTTGGATTCCCTGGTACTGCCTGGTTGCCTTTCTCAGTATTTTGTCTGGGGTAATTATGGCTATATGCAGAAGAGCAACGTTTCTGTTTTGCTTAAGTAAAATCCATCCCTAAATGTAAAGATGTCTTCCCAACATATTCTGACTCGGAAGACATTAATCTACTAGACTATATATTAAGATATATAATTCTATTTTTTGTTCATGTATGTTAATAAAGTATCGCCAATGATAAAAATAACTCAGAATATCAATAGTCATTAAACAGATAATTTAAACCACAAAACTGACAGCACATGAATTCCACTGCTCTCTACCAATTCCCTTTTCTGTGTCCTTAGTCACTTTCAAAAATAGGCCAAATTAGCTCATGTTCTATCAAATGTAAAATGCAGAATATACTCTGCAGTCACTGTTACTATGCTGAGGAGTCTCTGTATAACTGTGGAATTGGAATGAGTATCACAATTTGCATTTAACTGTCTCTGTACTTTCCAGTAGATAATTTTATTCACAATTAATTTTTTCAGGGTATTGCTGGAACAGATGTTGCAAAAGAAGCCTCAGATATCATCCTAACAGATGACAATTTCAGTAGCATTGTGAAGGCTGTAATGTGGGGCCGTAATGTCTATGACAGTATCTCCAAGTTCCTGCAGTTCCAGCTCACTGTTAACATTGTGGCTGTGATTGTGGCTTTCACTGGAGCATGCATTACCCAGGTAAGGTTAACCTCAGGTACAGCTTTAACTAGGATCAGTCTCTGTCTTTTCTTTGAAGCAGTGGTGGCTGACATTTAATTCTGCCTTTGCATCACAGAAAGTACACTTTCTGGACCTCTGAATGTTAAGAGTGTATTTAGGATCAAGCTGCTAAATGTTAAATAGCTGTTCACACAAGGAAATGTACTATTCCACCTTCTCCTGGAAGCAAATTGCTTTTACAAGCTGCTAATTTCTGTGCTGCCAGTTTTTGATTACATACTATTGTCATGGCAGAGCCTGTGCTGGTAGAACAGGAGATGTTAGGTCTTGGGAGATGGAAGAGGTTGTGCAACTTTGCCTTTTCCTCTTAGAATATTTCAATATTAAGTATGTATTTCTTGATGGATTGTGGAATGGGATTATTAATTTTAAGAGAGCAGTACTAACACACAGAAGTATACCCAGCAGGGGAGCTTTTTGATGGATAAAATTATTCTGTTGCTTTCAGGCAATTCCTTTTAATTTCAGATGCAGATGAGAAGACAATTAAATGACACATACAACTGGACATAGATCTCTCTCCCTCGACATTAACCCCTTATTGCAATCTTGGTGTATGTGGAACATGTGTAGGTCTTTTACAAAAAGCATATGTGAAAGCAAGTCATGTTTTTCCCTTCAAATTACTACTTTTTGATTAATGAAATTGTTTTCTTTTTCCTAGAAAGAAAACAGAATGTATTCAGTACAGTGGTGGGGTTTTTTTCTTCATAGCAAAACACATAGCAGTTTTCAGTGTTGTCACTCCCTAAAATAGTGCATATCTGAGATGCTGCAGGCAAGTGCAGTTACAAAATGCCTCCTTTGATTGGGACACACTGTGGGAAGGCTGATGCTTCCCTCTCTGGTGCATCATACAGCTGCACATACCTGTTTCAGCAGGTAATTTCACCTCGTGCACACCTGAGCAAAGCCATGAATAAGTCACTAGCTCTGCTCCAGGATAAGATTACATTGTAATCATGGAATTGATACTTGAAACCAGAAACCCAGGTACCTTTGCAAAACCCTAGGGTCAGACTTCTAACCCTTGACTGACAGCGATGTTTGTTGTACTGCATGAGGTGTCTGTAAGCTCCCTGCTCTGCTAGCACCGTGCCACAGCCAGGTAGCTGTTCCTGTCAGCACTTAACTCCTCTGAGTTCAGTGCTAGGGCTGGGACTCTCCAAGAAATCAGCAATTACAGGCTTTGATGCAAGGGGAACTTATCTTAACAAATTAAATAACTATTTTAGTCTGTACAGTGGAAACCTCAATTCATGTTTTCCAAGTAGTAGAAATGGTGAGTTGTGCCACTGATAATGTGGCAGAAGTTGAATAACTTTTCCTTTGGAAATATTTCCAAGAATACCCAGAAAATGTTTAGCTTTAAAGTGATTGTTGCTGGTAAGAGGAGGTGTGTGAAAAAGGACTGAAACTCTGGAAGACCAACCCCTCCAGGTGTATATTAGTGGCATAAAACTATATAGGAAAAAGGGGTAAGAATACCAGCACTGGAACTGAGGCAAGTGCTTCCTTTTAAGACTCCATTTGATAGACATTGTATCACTGCCTACTAACATTTATTTAAGGTGATTTTTTTTTATTAATGTCCAGCATTGTTTCAGTTGCTTCGTGAGAGCACTAAGGGAAATACATTCTGTTTGTTAACTACAGAATTCCTGCCTTGTTCTTGAAGAGGTTAAGCACTACTGAATCAGTGCAAAGACTATTTTAAATCAAGTCTAACAGCATGTGTGGTGCATAATCAGTGCAAGCATATTACCCTTTTTAATTCAGAGCTTTTTTGCCCTCTGAATCATTCCATTGGCTTCTAGAAGGATTTGGATCGGGCCTAGTGCATTTATATTGCCCCATTGGTCTGTAAGACCATCACTGAGTCTTGTCAAATCTGTTGTCCCCGTTAACACTTCTAATTCTGTCCATATAGATTCTTAATAAATTCTTTAATTTGGCAATAAAAATGCAAATCCAAAGGAGAGGTCTTGAAAACAGCTAAAATTGAAATTGTAGCAAAAAGTCAGCAGTTATTTCCATTGTAGCTGTGTTTACACTCAGTGGACTGACTGCTGATAATCTCAAGTAGCTCCCAGTTCTGTCTCATTCAAGAAGGATCTTGCCTTACTAATAAACATTATTATGTTAGGCTTTGACTCAAAGGCTGTAGCCAGTGAAAGGGCATTATGTTTGTTTGGCTCATAAGCTATACTAAAAATTACACTTGAGAACATACTGTACCCTCTGGTTGCTATGAAAATAGCTGTAGCACAAAATACATTAATATACCAAAAAATCTTGCAGGCAGCAGTCTAGGTGCACACCTAGATCTGAGTCTGCAAAACTGTACACAGGTACAAAATTACTATTTTGACTGAAACCTTTAAGTTCTTAACAGACAAACGAAGCTAAAATCTATAGTTGCCAAAAGGAAACAGAGCTTTCTGTGACCTTCAAAATGAATATTGAAGAAAATCCACATTGGACTGAATTTTACTTTGCTTTTAGGTAGTCAGTTTGGCTTGCTTTGACACAAATAATTTCAGTCCACAATTAATATTCACATTAATGAATAATACATAGGCTTTTAGTGATACTTACTCAAATCTAGAATAAGAAATTTTATGTAGAGAGTAACATTTCTACCGTGCTTCTTCATGTCACCTCTCAAAAAAATCTATTCTGCAATTCTGAACTACCATCTTTTTCTCTTACCTACTCTCTTAGTGTTTGTACTGTTTGTGCTTAAAGAAAGAACAAAGAAAATAAATATTTGCTTTGACTATTTTTTAAAAAAAAAAGGCTTGTGCTTTGCAACTAGACTTAATTTTATTCAGTCTTGATCCTGCAGTTGCACTGGTGTACGTGTAAATATGTGTATGTGGTCATATCACTGCAGGACTCCTAGTGAAACCACAGCAACTCTTTATTAATGAAAGGGTCCAACTGTGTGAGAACTATTAAGAGTGAAACTAGACCTCCAACACCCACCCAGAGAATGCATTGCCAAGTAGGACCTGATTTGTTTGATCCACAGCACCTTAGAAGTGCCATGGAGAGGCTTAAGAAAAATATTAGGTGACCAATCATGATAACTTTAAGAATCTGCTGCTTTATTTATGTGTTTTTTTTCAAAGGCAAAAATAAAATCAATGTCCTTGCCAATTCCACATCAAGGAACTACTGTTTAGCACAATTCTGTTTATGTTATGCAAATATTACTGTGGTATTTGTCTACCCAGCATCTGCTTCAGCAAGGTGCTGCTGTTAGCATATTTACCACATCTATTATTTCCATTGGCTGGTTGGCTCCTTCTATAAAAGTTGAACTACATGTACAAAGTATATGTGACCCTGCATTCTACTCCAATCCTATATAAGGATTATAAAGGAGTAGCAGTGGCATAATAAAGAAGTTATTCTGCAGAGTAAACAGGGCCATTGCAAATGGTTGCTTGCTATTCTGTCATGGGTCCCAGCACAAAGTCACGTTAAGGTGACAGAAATCCTACTCTAGCTGGCATAGGAATTGCAGATGCAGTGTCACCTGTTGGTAAGCTTAGCTCGGCTGCTGCCAAAACTGAACTGCCACTACCATGATCTAACTTATGTTGGGTTTACAGAAGCTCAGTGTGTAAGCCAAGAATTCTGACTTTTCAGCTAATGAATTTACATGTTGTGATTCTGTAATTACGTAAGGAACTTGGAGATCTAGGTCATGCAGGAAAACCAAGCTTAAAGAAGTCTCTAATTAAAAGACGAATCCCGTGGCTGCATACATGCTCTTAGTGTTGTGTCCAGTGTGCACATAGCACTCACCAGTGAGATCACAGCTGTATTTCTGCTGGTCCCACGTCAGTGCAGTTAGTGTGGCACAGTGCAGCTCAGCTGTATTCATTCAATTATCTTTCAGTTAATCTAATTATTTTACCTCTTGCTCCCCTCTCTCGTGCTGGTTGATGCATACCGTTAAAATGATCTGCGTGTGATTATCCTGACCAGTTTGCGTGTAATTGTTCTGTTCACCAACCACTACCTCCAGTTAAACCAGTAATTTCTTTTCCTGGTGGAGTTGAGAGATTTAAACTTTTGTATTCTGACTTCATTCTTTGAATAACATTTGTGCAGAGCCCTCAATTGGCTCAGGAAGGATTGAAGCTCTGCCTACAGCTGCTGTGAATTTTGTACTTAGAGTGAATCATTGCTCCACATCTCTAGGTGTCATACAGAGTTCCATACATGTCTTACCAGTCCAGAAGGTTCATCCTGTTTCTGTCCCCAACATGCATAAGGTCACCTATTAGGTCATGTACCAAGTATTAGGTCATTATGTTGGAAGCTGTTCAGAATAATCTAGGTATGTACAAAATAAGATTTAAAAATGCAGCTCAGTGAAATGGAAACAATTTATGTACTGGAGCTGTAAACCTAGTAGGTTTATCTCTGTGCCAGAATTTGACTGTGTCTTCAACTGTTGAGGCAATGTAGCTATTCAAAAAGGTTGCATTAAAGAAAAAAGAAAAAGACTATGTTTTAACATTTTACATTCAAATTATTATTCTTGTGCTTTGAGAAAGACTTACTGTTTTAGCAGGCATTAGGCATGGAAAACAGTGACTCTACAGGACATTATGTTTGGAAAATTAAATGCTAATTAAAAAGTGTTGTAGCAGTGAACTACCATATGAATCACTTAGTGTTTTTACAGATCTTGTTCAAAAATGAGGATGATCTATACTTACATGTCTAAGGCAGTAATTTACATGGTTATGTTTTACTGCAGAACTGTATTTGGCAAATCCTAAAATAATAGCATTGGAAATTTGAAAAAGCTGTAATATAAATTCAAAGTATGTACTGTTTAGCTTTGTTATGGGCAGGCTCAGTGGCATGGAAATAGAGTTGAGGATGCCACTTCCACACAATTAGTAGACAGTGTGATCTAGCAGCAGAAGTGAGGGCTGACTTTTTTTTGCATTACTGTATACAGAGTTAACCTACCAACAATACTCATTCTTAAGAATCCATGCATGTGTTCTGTGACTAGTGGGAGTAAAGAGGTAAGGGTGAAAAATACCTTTTTATCCCCTTACAGCTTGTCATCTAAATCAAAAGTAACAAGCTCTAAAATTTGTGAGGCTCTGCATGTCACAAAAGATTTGTAGTTTATTTTCAGCCTTTGGTGATTTGTACTTTTAAGTGTTTCTAAGATGAAATGTAGCATCACTTGATTTAAGGGGCACTTGCCTACTACCTCTAGGCCACTGCTAACCTACTCCAAGGTCAAGTGGAAAGGAATTTGACAAATAAGCAGTGATTTTGGGTGGTTTGCCTTTAAAATAGCTTTCATCCCCAAAGTTTTCGCCTGGTGAATTAAGAACTATCAGCTAATCAGCCAGTGACTAAAAGGTAGTGAAAAGAACATTGCATTTGCATCCCACTGGCATGAGAGACTACAACTGGTAATGGAAGCCTAGGCTCCTCAGCTGATATGAATTTTCCTCAGTTTCCACCAACTAATCAGAAGTCAGATAGAGTTGCAGTGGAAATTTCATTCCGGTGCCTGCCCAGACTAATGTGTATTTAATGTTTTGGCTTCAGCTTCGAATGAGCTTTCACACTTGACTGAACAGTGTAGCACTGCCAATAATAGATAATTATTAGAGGCACCATAGCCACCCAAGGTGATTGGCAGTGTGAAATGGTGAGAACATGTTGTTGCCAAAACTGATGACTGCCAATTACAGTTGTGTGATTTAGAGACTGAAATAATCTGACTTTTCATTATGCTAGGAATATGCTAGGCTCTGATAGACACCTGAATATTTCAGTCTCTTTATTAAGTGTACCAGACAAATTCAGTTTTATTGACACAGAAGTCAGTGGATGAAGTGGAAATTCAGCTATTGTGATATCTCAAAGTAGAGAATGTTTTTCAAGAAAACTTACTAACTAGACAGATAAAAATATGACAAAATTCTTCAGTAGAAAACACGTTTTTCTTTTTCTCTATATACTGTGTCCAAGTCTAGGGACTCAGAGCCCTAGCAACAAACTGCTTTAGTGCAAGCACTCTCATTGTTTGAGCTGTAAGGGTTAATTTAATAAAAAAAAAAAAATCAACAAAATGGAGGTCTCAGTTTGGAATGAAGTTTGTTCTAATCGCTTTTAGTCTTTAGTCACCTCTAAAGACAAAGACATTCTCCAGTTCTGCAGCTGCATATCAAATGAGTGAGCTGAACTCTCCAGATAAGCCCAGTTACTGCAAACCATAATCAAGAGGTCAAGAATCTATTAATGCTGATCTTCTTCCCTTGCCTGATGTAGCCAACCTGTCAGGTTTAGGAACAGCATGGTGCTTTTCTCCGTCCTTTTGAAAAAGCCAAAAATGAGTATTTTTTAATAAAGAAAACATATCCATATTTGTATAAATGTAGAGGTGTTAAAATACATTTTCGAGATGAAATATTTTATCTCAAAGGAAAGTTGGAAAATAAATCATATCCACAAGAGACCAAATCCTTGTTTTCCATAGGTCCTTGGGAATGGATATTGAACATTTAAGCCTTTGAAGAAAATGGCAGAGTTCATAAGGTGTTTATATTGGCTTTGATTTGCTTGTATGTTTACCATCAATGACTTTGCTTCACTACTGCAGCACCATGGCAATGTAATGCATTAAAATAGTGCTCTTATCTTCCACCTTTCACACTGTAGCTTAATTTCCTCCCATTATAAAATTTGCCACACTGATACCTTATTACTCTTTTGATTCCATTTTCATAATAAAACCTGTCTATTTGAAAGTGAAAGCTGATCTTACTAATGCTGCCTGTTTTGTACTCAGTCTAAAGGCACAGGAGATTGGTAGATTAAAAAAAAAACCAAACCCTGCTTCGTTTTTGCTGTTCCGGCTCCTTCAAGCAATTGCATCTACCATTGCAGCTGCCCCAATGAATTACAAATCAAAACTTTATAATAGGCATCCAGAGTTCTCCTGAGATCTGTATTAGTTTGCTTTATTTATGTACTTACGGGTTTTTTATGATCTGCAGTCCTCTATAATATGACTGGACTCTTTCTTGAATTAAGTGAGGAAAGAGCTCCTTCTAGCGGTTGGCAATTTGTTCAGAAAATAAAAACATCCTGACAAATAGTAATGGTTTTGGTTTTGTCTTTACAGTTCCATAGTCTAAAATATGCCTACTACACAGTAATTAAGAAAGATTTTCTTATTTTTGCACATTTGATATAATTTAATTGTTTTTAAAATATTTTTTTTAAATTCAAGTATCAGACTTTTTTTTCCATCACTGTTTTTAAAAGGTCTTATAAAATGTACTAAATGTCTCAGTATTTGTTTAACGAATTTTCAGTAATTTCAAGCTGTTTCTGAAAAAAAACCAAACAAAAACCCCAGATAGGTAGGTTAAAATACAAAGAAACATTACTTTTAAAATTATTCATTGTAATTTTTCTTCCAGGAAATAAACTCCCACTTCTATTACCTAGTTTCCTAAATTCAGCTGCCAGTTTAAGAGGGTTTTGTAAAATTTCTTATAAAGTTTTAATGTCATGCTTGATAAGAATTGTGTACTTGTAAATATTCCTGATTTAAATGACTGGAGATAAATAATGTGCCTTTTCCCAGATGACTGTGCTTCCGGTGATTCTGGTTGTGCGTGAGCAATGTAAGAAAGGTCATAGCAGGTCACACCAAAGGTCCATGTCTTTCAGTGTCAGGTTGTCAGAGCTGCTTGTGGCCGTACAGGAAACAATGAAATCACAGTAAATGACCCGACAGACAATTGTTTTTCTAGGAAATACGTAACATGCTACTTTGTCTCCACAGGACTCTCCTCTAAAAGCCGTACAGATGCTGTGGGTCAATCTAATTATGGACACCTTTGCCTCACTTGCTTTGGCCACCGAACCTCCAACAGAGGCTCTGTTGCTAAGAAAGCCATATGGCAGGAACAAACCACTTATATCCCGTACCATGATGAAGAACATTCTGGGCCATGCTGTTTATCAGCTTACTCTCATATTTACACTTCTTTTTGTCGGTAAGAAAGTTTGTTAGGCTTCTTGCTTCGTTTAGAAACATCTGGGTCTTGTAGCATGACATATCAAAATGCTTTAATTGTAACCACTTAATGCACGTGTATTAAGTGTGTCAAAGTTAAACAGCTGTCAGGACTGAGCCATTGGTGGGGTCAGAAACAGCGGGGCAAACAGAGCAAATGCAGTAGAGTCACCTTTCGTATGTAACAGAATGTAAGTGTGGGATTTGGCAAAACGTGTATTAAACCCTAGAATAGCAGGTTACAGTTTGATAACCAGAGTATCTAGTCTGCTTCTTCTATGCTCAGATTCATTTTGAGATTGTCATCCTTATTAGACAGGTCACAACAAATTAAAGAAGAACCACACACAAAACACAAACCTAAAAAACCACAGGGAAAGCCGAGATCAATTTTACCAGTATCAGGAGAAGCTCTAATTGAGAACAAAATGTTTCCCATAGAAAAGAAATAGTGCTGATAGTATAGATAAGCAAGTAATCAGTATTAAGTGATAATAACACTCTGTTTTGACATTTAATATCTAGAATGGTTATTAAAAGAAGGAGAAATAATTATATTACTGGACTCTCCTTCAGGTCTTGCTAGCAAAGGATGGTTTTTATAGGTTGTGTTTTGGAGAGGGGAGGGCAGGAGGAGGGATGTTTCTTGCTGCAGGGAATAGTAGGGGCTAATAATAGCTTCTGCTGCTCCACAGTTAAGTGAACTTGCTCAAAGGACTGGTAGTTCTATCAATTGGGTACTGTGTCCTTGTCAATATGTCATTGCTGTTAAATTACACGTGCGGCCTTTCAGATTTGTTTATGTACAGACTTCCATATGAATCTCAGAGAAGTGTTTGAGCTCTTGTGAAAGTCTTGCTACACCTTACCAACAACCAACAGCTTATTTGGAATGCTCTAAGGAGGGGATGGTCTGTTTACAGGGGAGCTATTTAAACCAAAATTGCCAGGTTTTGAAGAGAGATTGCCTGTGATATTGTTAGGCTTACTGTGAATTTTGAGAATGACTATCAAGTCTGAGGAAATTGTCATTTCAGATTCTCTAAAACAGGTGTAGGAGGTTGTGGTAATTCATGTGATGTGAATCGTGGAATGAGAATTTCCTTGAACTTTGTGAGAATTTTAATGAGTGTTTGATGAGTTTTATTTTTTCAAATACTTTATACTTAGTCCTGATGAAAAGAAAACCAGGCTTTTTCACCCTATTCTACTTACTTCTGTGTCTTTCTGGAAAATGCTCGAGAAAGACACAGCCCAACCAAGTTTCTGCTAAGCCTAGGAAATATAGTCCTTTCCTTTATAAACTCCACAGGGCTCAGCTTTGCAGTGAGATGAGGTTCTAAAGTCAGTGTTTCAATAAATAAATTCCAAATTAATGAGAAATATATTTTAATCAACGAACACGTTTTTTTTTAGTAGGTTTCTGTAAAAAAACAGAACTTCTATTTCTGTAGAAGTTTTTCTATTTTTCCTGTGATGTGTTAATAAATGCATTGTGTTTGAACATACCCTAATGCCTTTGAAATATCTGGTACATAAAGTCCAAAAGTCACTGTAGTATAAACAAAAAATCATAACCTGAGCAACCTGGTGTAATAAACTTAAAGATGATGCACTGTAACACCTTTTGGAACATGCTTGGAAAGAAAAACTAGTTATGGGTCTAACCACTGCCTTTCCACAATAGCAGCATGTTCTGCTTTGCTAATTAAGTGATGCAATACAATAACAGAGACTTAAGGACAGGTAGTCTCACTGAGGAAAGTATTATATTTGTGTTTGCATGTGTCTTGAATAAAAGCAAACAGATATAATGTGTATATGTGTGTGCATATCTATAAAAATAAAATGATTATATCTGTTTGCTTTCATTATTTTTTCCTTCAGTGTTTATATGCAGTAAAGGGAGTGTTTGCCAATACTGAGTTACCTCTCTGGAGATACATAATCCTCTTAAAAATCTCTGCTTTCTCACAGTCCAAGTTTTGTGGGCTTATATTGTGTTACTGATATATCTATGATACCACAATCTGCTTTCTGCCAAAAAACTATAAGCCAGATTCATTCTTTGGAAATATGCTCATTATTCTCAGCAACTTGAACATGAACTGTTCAAAGCAAAAAACCACTCACTATTAACTTAGCTGATGGAATTTCAACCTCAGGAGAAAACCTGAGGAAATCTTCTCTCTTTCTTCAGAAATTCTGAATATAATACTAGTGGGATAGCAGGAGAATGTTCAAGTTTTAATTTGTCCTTATTAGTTATACTGGTTATGAAAATGAGTAGTATTTTGATAAACTTCTGTAATCTTACTTCATTCACCATTTACACTTTGACATGTCTGCCCCAACCTTCTGCCTCTTCCAATAACTGTATGTTATCTAAACTTTGCATAAAAGAGAGTGGATGAAAAATTGGACATGTGCATCCAGAAAGCCCATTGTATCCTGGGCTGCATAAAAATAAGTGTGGCCGCTACCTTAACGGAAAGTGATTCTCCCATTGTACTGCACTCTGGAGCACACACCCCTGCAGTACTGTATCCTGCTCCAGTCCCCACTACCAGACAAACTTGGAGCTGCTGGACAGAGTCCAGAGGAGGCCACCGAGATGCTCAGGGGGCTGGATCACCATTGCTATGAAGACAGGCTGAGGAAGCTGGAGTTCTTCAGCCTGGAGAAGAGAAGGATTTAGGGACATCTCATTGTGGACTTTCAATAATGAGAGGCTTCTAAGAAAGACAGAGAAAGACTTTTTACCAGCATCTGTAGTGACATGGCAAGGGCAGTGGTTTTAAACTGAAAGAGGGTAGATTTAGATTGGATATAAGGAAAAAGTCCTTTTCAATGAGAGTGTTAAACCAGAACACAAAGCCCAGAGCAGTTCTGGATGCCCCCTCCCTGACAGTGTTCATGGCCAGGATGGATGGGGTTTGGACAGCCTGGGCCAGTAGATGGTGTCCTGTCCATGGCAGGAGAGTTAGGCTAAATGACCTTTAAAGGTCCCTTCCAACCCAAACCATTCTATGATACAATAAGAAAAGTGGTCCCTCAGGTGCAGGTATCTTTCCAAAACTTATTCTTACTTATCCATGGGTTGTGTCTTGCTTTTCTCTTGGTCAGATATAAAAGTGATAGTCAAATTATTAAAGTAAAAAGCAGTGCCTGATAGTATGCTTTCAAAGCAGACAGCAGAACAATAAAAACCAAAACTGTTTAAACCCAGGAATGTTTGTGGGTTTTATAATTAAAATCCTTGAATGCTTGCCAAGAGTTACACCATACTGGATTAGCAGATGGGTAGAAACTGCTGAGGTTTTTACTTCATGGGGAAACCACTGCTGAAGTGGTTGCTTCTAGTTATTGCAGAAAATCACAAACATTCTGTCAGTGGTCTCAAGTGCTCAGTACATCAGAAAGAATCGAGTTCTTAGACTGATCACTACTTGATTGGAGGAAAAGTATTACTGAAACTATTTGTGTAAGTATACTAGGTTATTAGATAAAAGTCATCATTTGGGAAGCTTCTTGCATGGGAAATTTAGATACCTTTTGTTGACTGGTGTTATAAATTCTGCCTATATTATAGTTAAGTGCAAAAAAAAAGCTGGTCAAGCAGAGCACAGGTGGCAACTAGTTAAAGCAAAAAATATAAATACACATTTTAGTCTGATTAATTTATTCTAGTGGAAACCTTTCTTTTTGTCCCTAGGTGAGAAAATGTTTAAGATTGACAGTGGGAGGAATGCACCACTTCACTCTCCTCCTTCAGAGCATTACACCATTATCTTCAACACCTTTGTCATGATGCAGCTTTTCAACGAAATCAACGCACGGAAAATCCATGGTGAAAGAAATGTCTTTGATGGCATCTTCAGAAATCCTATTTTTTGCACTATTGTACTGGGTACATTCGCTATTCAGGTAATGAATTGGTCAGGAATTAGTAATAGCTCATTAGAAATATACTTCAAGTTGTTTTTTTTCCTGTGTGGGTTTTGTTATTATAATTAAATAATCTAAATGTGGTAGGAGGCATGCCTAACAGCAAACCACCTGGTTTCACATATTTTCTCATTCAATACAAGTGTCAAACACGGACTAATACAGAATAAGTTTTGATCATTGTAACTAGGTCAAATCTTTAATTTGAAGATGTAAAAAAATAACAGCATTATGATTTGTTGCCCTTTCTTTGCTTATGTTTGTAGATAGTAATTGTCCAGTTTGGAGGAAAACCATTTAGCTGTTCTCCCCTGCAGCTTGACCAGTGGATGTGGTGTGTATTTATTGGATTAGGAGAACTTGTGTGGGGTCAGGTAAGCATTCAGGAGTACGTGGATTTTTTTTTCCCTTTATACACTAATCAAAGATCTGATAATGTACATAATACTACAATAGAGTTGTTTCATTGATCTCTCACAATGTTATGCATAGCTTACATTGAAATAGAGGGTGCTCTCTAAGTACTTCAAGAATAGATATTGTAGTAAAGATAATTTATCCCATAGTTTCCCTTGGTGTTTTGGTTTTTCTTTCCCTAAGCAGGGCATGCTGTCACCAAGGTCATCTTCAGCTGGAATTTTTTTGTGAAAGTTATTTGATTGGTAGCCTAGTGATCCAGATAGCTCTAGTCGTACAGAAAGTATGGTAAGGGCAAGTGTACTGTAACCCCCCCATAACAGAGTACCGGTGTAGCACATGTATGCTCAGCCATGGCAAACTTTACAAAGTGAAATGAAGTTTTAGGTCAACCCACTCATTCCCTTGCTGCAACTGTCATTCTGTCAATCCATGGCAGCTTTGTTACTGGCACAGGACTAATCCAGTGCATCTAACATAAGCCTCCAGTGATCCTCATCCACCTGTGCAAATGATGGAAGAGGGGGTGACAAAAAATTTTATTTTTTTCACTATAGTAGTTGCAGAAAAGTGCAGTTTATTTCATGTGTCATTTTAAAATTCTGCTACAGCCCATGTCATTATTAGCTAATATAAAATTATACATAGATGTACAAACAAGTATCAATGAGATAAATGAGTTATGTGATTATCTGCCTGGAAGTAATAATGATGCATTGGGTATTGTTAAAATACTATGTTACTCTTATGTACAAGCATATATTGCAAATTTAATAATAATGATGTTATGTTTTTATCTTTGAATGCATTTGTGTTTAAATTGATGTCACCTGTCACAGTAAAAAAAAAAAAATTGGAGTTACAGTTTGCCTCTCCGATGTAAAGATACATATATGCCAACAAGTTTGCTGCTCTGAAGAAACAGGCAAGAAACTGCCAGCTGCAACTGCATATTGAAATGGTTCTGATGGAGTTGTCATGAATAGATTCTAGTATTCCAAACTGATTATTTGTTCTCTTATTGAAAGAATTAACTTTTCAGACAGTTGGGCCTCAGATTTATTTTCTTTTAAGAAATAAGCTAGAGTAATGACTTTTTTAAACACATCTGTTGCTGAGTATCACCACAGTTAGATTGCTCTGCTGTAATTATTACCTAAAGATGGGATTTAATTTATGACCTTGCAGGAGAAAGACCTAAAATCAGTTTGATAATTTTTGAAATGAAAAGATTTGTTTTACACTGTTTGTAAAATACCAATTTTGGGAGGGAGAGGAAGAAAAGCAGGGCAAGGGAGAAAAATCCTAGCTGGTTTATAAGATCATTCATCTGTGAAGAGTTTCCTGGAGCTTTTGATCAGTGTCCTATTTGGCTTCTAAATTTTGTTAAATGTTGTTATTACATAATCATTGAAAACTAAGAATAATTTCAGCATCTGTTTTACATTTAAAGATGGGGCATTGTTGCTGAAGCCTTATTGTGAGAGCCTAGTATTAGTATTGGAGTCCTTTAACAGTTTTATCACTGAAATTACTACAATTTTACATAAGGTAAATACAGAGTAGGACAAAATCTTTCTTTTACGGTCAGTACTTAGTGAAACATGCAAGGTAAAAATAAAGCATTATTTACATATTTAAATTAATTATTCTGTGGCGAGTCCTCTCTTCATGGAGCTCTACTGTAAGAGGCATTTATTTTCCTTTAAAAGAGGTGCTTCTCTTCCTTCTCAGTTTTTTCTTTCCTTCTATGGCTAATACTAGTTCAGCACAAAACAAATTTGTTATCCCTTTGTCAGTCTCCTGAACCTATTCTTGTGAACCACTAAACCAATCAATATTTTCAAATTTAAATGTTAAAGTTGGAACTTTTAAGAGTGATTTAACTTAATTTCTAGGAAGCCAATCTGAGATACTTTGAAGGACAATTGTCCAAAAGTGACACTAATCACTTCTGAAAAATAAGACTTTCTAAAATATTTCATGTTACATTCCCAGAATTATTGATTACTTTTAAAAACTGCAATAATTTTCCTGGGAATAATATTTAATTCCTTAATCTACATCCAGGTCTATTGAGTTACCTTAACTGGGCAGGTGTCTGCATGTACAAAAAGCAAATGAACAAATGAAAAAAGACTTGTAGACATCCTAAAAAAAAAAAAAAATCAGAGTAGTATCTGTCAGCCTGGCTGAGAGAGGTCATGAAGCAGAGGCATGTTCTGTTGCACGGAATCACCACCGAATACAGCTATTTCTGTGTGTACTGTCTTGCAAGTAGTTCATGGCCATCAGTTTCATCAGATATCAGTCTCAAGTAGCTTCTTTCTATAAAGTGCTGGCATTGTAGTGTTTTGAAAGCTGGGAAAGCTACAGCAGTTTCAGTAAGTATTTAAATGACTAGGACTTACCTTTTCCTTTTTATTCCAGTTCTGTCTTTGATCATGTCACACCAATTCGTTAATTACCCAATTTTTCAAAGCCCAAAATGCATTTTCAAAGGGTTCTGAAGTAGTGTAGAAACTGTGTGTGTGGTTTGGGTTTTTTTCCCCAACAATTCATTACCTGTCTTTAAAAACAATATAATAAAAGTGGATTGGTGGATCATCCACACCCTCCACAAACTCAACAGTTTATCTTCATCATGACAATGTTTGGTACCTGTTCATGTGTCTTCACTAGCCATTCCAGTTTTCCAAAACTGTAAGATACATTCTCACCAACTTCCCTGCAACAGTCTTGATTCTGCCTCCACCTTTTACACATTTGGACTTCATAGATGTGATTGCTCACCTCTGAAAGAGACAAACAAAAATTAAAATTGTAGCACTTTTTTGCTAAATGGGTCTAATATTTAACTTTGTAGGACTCCTTTTATTTTTTATTTTTTTATTCAATATGTTCCAATAATATCTTGTTTAAATAGCTATATGCTCCTATTTTATTCAACCTGAAAGAAGAAATCTAAACAAAGAGAGGGTAATACTGAAATGTACGTAAAATATTTGGGTTACAACATTGTCTAACTACATTATTTTCAAATTTTAAATATTATTAAGTTACCTTCTGTTTTACATTCAAGAAGCATTTTGGTGGACAAAGAGGCCAAGAAGAGGGGCCGAGTTAATCAGAGTTTATATAAAATATAGACACAGGGTAAGAGATAGCAGTATAAGAAGTCTAAACAGGGAGACAGTCAAACTCCAACTGTTCAAAAAAATCGTTTTTAAGTGCCAAGAAAGCCATTTCAACTTGCCAAACTTGCCAAAACAAAGTTGAATGCATGAACAAATATGGTGAGAGAAGATTTATAAGCATGAGATGCAACTATTTTTCAGCTCATATTGGACTATTACCAGTTGTGAGAAATACCCAAACTATAAAGGCAGACGTATCAGTCTTGCTATGCTTTCTGTAAACAGCTACATTCAAATACTTCTACCTTCTTTAATTTCTTAGAAAGGACAACATTTTTTCTAGTGTTAAACTTGCTCTGTAGCTCTGTATTGCTGCTGTGGTTTAAGAATGCAAGTAATGCCAATTGTTTACACAGTAAACTGAATATTTTTGGACTAACATGGAGTTGTGTCACTGTGAACTGCTATTATGAAGATGCTTACCTTTGCTTTTCTTAAAGATTATAGCTCTATTTAAAATAACTGTGTTCTTTTGTAATTAGCAGATTGCTAGACTGTTTTTATTGAATGAGGGTTATGTTTTCAGTACTTTTTTATAATTTTAGGTCATTGCCACCATCCCAACAAGTAGACTAAAGTTTTTAAAGGAGGCAGGGAGGCTCACTGAGAAGGAGGAGGTCCCTGAAGAAGAACTCAATGAAGATGTTGAAGAAATTGACCATGCAGAGAGAGAGCTTCGTCGTGGACAAATTCTCTGGTTTAGAGGGCTCAACAGAATCCAAACCCAGGTATGCTGCATGTAAATTGCCACATGGTCTATTAAAAAGAAAAAGCTTAAGCTTTGGTCAAAGCAAGGTAACATTACACTTATATAGTGTAGTGTGTGAATGATGGTACTTGTTAATTGTTTTACTGTTTCAAACGTGGAACACATGAAAAAGTAAAATAGATGAACTGAACAAAGGAGGGGAGTTTATAGCAGAAGAGAGACTGTGACTGTGAAATGATAATGTGCAAAAATAGGAATATGTCTTTGATGCTATTGTGAATGAACATTCATTTTCTACTTTGCTGATGACAGCTTATAAAATAGTGCTCTTTGCATTATGCTAGCTCTGACAATGGCTAGCAAATGTTATGAAGGCTTTCTAAAACATACTGGTTTACTTTGTCACAAATGTATTGTTGCTGCCATTTCTGCAATAACAAAATAATTTAAATTGTTATGTCTAAAGGACCATTTGATTGAAAGAAAATCTTTTCTGTTCTGGCACGACCATATTTATATCTTCATTAAAAGGAACTGATTTTCTTTCCTATTAGGCAATGAAAAATGTGGTTCTGAGCTTATTTTTAGCTGTAAGGGCCTAAGCATCCGTTGAATATTGAAATGTATGTGTTGGCTGCTACGAATGATTTCTTAGAAATATCTTCTATTTTTAAAAAGTCCCGTCTTTTGCTAAATACAAAAAGCCCGTATACTAAAGCTATTCACTGAACCATGGGGCTAAGTATAGTACAGATTAGGATATCTAGTAAAATTTGGCCTATAGCGCTACAAAAATTATTTGAACTATCTTACCTTTCTGATTTGTAGCACTCTAGTGCTCTTTACTTATCTTTCTAAGATGAAGTGTTTGTGCCACCTTGCAGAAGAGAGCAGCTCTGAAACACAGATACATACTCACTGTATCACACATGAATGTTTTTTACATGATGCTTACAAGAAAGAGAGGAAGAAAATAAATTCTTTAAAGAATCTTTTAAAGAACACTTTAATCTCAGATTTTTATTTTTGTCTTCATTCAAGATAAAGAGTCCCTGTCTTTAAATGCCATTAAGCTCAAGGAAGGGAAATTTTGATTAGATATTGGGAAGAAATTCTTCCCTGTGATGGTGGGGAGGCCATGGCACAGGGTGCCCAGAGCATCTGTGGCTGCCACTGGATCCCTGTCAGGGTTCAAGGCCAGGTTGGATGGGCCCTGGGGCAACCTGGGCTAGAGGAGGGTGTCCCTGCCCATGACAGAGGTGGGAACTAGATGTGCTTTGAGGTCCCTTCCAACCCAAACCATTCTCCCTTTTTACATCTAAAAATGGATACTTTTTTTTTTCTCCCTCTGGGAAAAGAGATGCTGTCCTGTGTTTCAGACAAAAATGGGGAAAAGCAGTTAACTAAAACTAGGACAGTTCAGTCTCTTTAGTGCATCCACAGAGCGAAAAAGAGAGGGTGGAAACTGGGTTTGATTAAATTCCCGAGGTTCTGTGGTAAGTAATTAAATACGGATCTTCAGCTTTGGGGTTGTGTGTCTTGGCTCAATATACTGAGTCAGAAGCACTCATCACTAGAGAAAATTCAAATTTTTACAGTATAAAGGTGAGACACAGGTGCCCAGGTAATGGATATCTTTATGAAAAGATGACATCTAAATGTACATTCTTTTCTTCCTGATGGCTATAGGAGGAGTGTTGTCTGTTGGCATTTCTGTCAGGATGTCTTTCTGGTTGTGGTGAGTGTAAAAAAAAAAACCAAGCATAAAAAGCAAATTACATCCTTTCAGTTCTTTTCCTAGTCTAAGAGGTAGCTTTTAGTTCCTCTGTATATCTTTGTCCACTTAATTCACAGAAAAAAATTATTCTTTTCTACTACTTAAAACAAAATGAACATAAATTATATTTCTTTGCTAACATCCATCTTAGTTTCCTTTCTGCTGTTAGTTGTAGAAATATCTCTTGTAGGAAGTTTTGTTTCTCTCTTGCCAAAAGACTTCTGTGATTTTTTTTTTTTCATTCTCATTTTGTTTATTCAGTGACTTTGATTTTTACATCCATTTCACGTCTGTGGAATGATAATGAAAAAAAGGAGATGGGCCAATGGATTAAAAAAGAGTTCCAGGGCATCCACTGGAGAGTGTTGAACTTACATGCAGGTCACATTAGATCTGCTGTTGGATGGACCTTGAGTTGAGTGCATTTTGATGCACTGTGTGTTGTGGCCCATCCAAATGAATTCATACACTTGTACTACATTTCTCAGGAAGCCAGCTAAAGAAGAGGTGATGGAAGAAGATGAGGATGTCTGTAGCATCCTTGGGGAGCTGGAGGATTTGCAAGAATCCTCTGATGTCTAATGCACTTCTGGAGATGCGGAAGAAGAAGGTAGAGCATCCCCTCACTTTATATATGTAAAGAGGATGACAGTAAGATTAGGAATGAACTCTAGTCTCTCTCACTAGATTGACCATTCAAATCCTAACAAGGCCAGTTTCCACCATCATACACTTGTGCTGTATATTAGATTATCTTTATTTTGTCTTATTTTCTATTCAGTCCTTATTAGATGAACAGCAACAACACTAAAGAATAGCCTACACTCCTGTAACAGCTATAAAGATTCTAAAATAGGTTAGGGGTTGTTTGGGTCTTTTTCAGATAACTGACAGATCTTCCTTGCAATGCTACAATAAAAACTCATCGAAACCGACAAACACTTTTTCGGGCTTATTTTTTTCTTTATCATGCCCTCCCTCAGAGAGTTCAAACTTAGATACCACAGAAAGGATTTCCACTATTGATTCTTCATACTGAAATGTCAGATGTATTTCTATGAAGACATGCATGAATTTAAAAAAAAAAAAAGTATGAAAAATGCACATAACTAAGTCAAAGATAGTGGCTATCTACTTCTGAATTTCTTTATTTGTCCACTTTTGTTTACATAGTAATTTTGTTGTCTCATAAATACACTGTAGGGCTTATCTGTATTGATGCATATTCTCCTTCTCTGAATGAAAGAATGTTTCTCTCTCAGAAGTTGACATAGGAAGTTTCACAAATGACTCATCCTAGTTGAGCAAGTTTCAGAAAGGTATAAAGCTGTCTCAAATTACATAAAGACAGGACTTTTCAAACTCTGCTAGATTTCAGCAGTTTTTCCTAAGTCTTTGTTGCAGTTCTCACAAATCTTTCATTCTGAAGGAAGAAGAGTTGAGAGAACACTAGTCTTATCATATTGATAGGTCTAATAGCTTTGGAAAGTTCAGCAAGTTCACCTGCAGGCAAAACTGCATAATCTGAGTAATCACAGAAAGTCATCTTTTAAAATTGTATACTGTGAAGTTTCTCTGATTACCTCACGTTTTAGTATGGAAAAATTGTGAAATGTGGAGGTTTGAAAACTTTTCAAGCTCCATGTCAGAATTTTAGAACACTGGGCCTGATTCTTTCCTCCTCTGCTTCATTCACCCTGTGGTTCATCCTATTATCTGCTTAAGGTGGGGAATAACCATCTAGAAATGTTTAGAGAATAAAAGCAAAAATGAAAAAATATAGGTGTGCCACATTATCTGCTACTGTATTATTCCTTCTCAGATACTAAAAAAATACGTATAGATGTGGTACTGCATGTACTTCCCCTTCCTTTCTGCATTGAAACTTCTCTCTTCAAGCAGTGGAAACACTACAGCAATGAAAATCACTCCTGGCAAGTGGTTTTTAAGTTAGATAAGAAACTAGCACTTCATTTTTATGGTTTTCCACATGGCTTTTTAATAGGCAAAAATTGGAGCAGCCTAGTGGAAGTTGCATAGGAACTGTATTATTTCATGCAGAAAAGTGGGGTTTTACTGTTGGCCATTTCTAGATTTTTACAATAATATCCTAGTTGGAGGTTAGGTGGATGATAACTTTAATGACAATCGAAATGTTGGGCCGAAACCTGTTCTCTGTTAAACATCAGAAATAAAGCCTTTTCTGCCAGGTGTATTCTGCTAGTATAACAGCCTTTTTAAAAAAAGGATTTGTTTAACTGCTAATCACCAGTATTTTTATTAGCTCAGTGTACCTCACAAATATGTATCTTCCAGAGCGTAGAACATGCAGACAAATGGGAGGTTAAAATTCCAGCATTATGAAAAACTTCAAATGTAGGAAACTAACTTTTCTCTACCTGAAGGCTAGAATCAAAACATGATAGCATCCAGTATTTCATTGGAAATTTTACAAACTTTTCATGATATTAGACTTATCACTTTCTTTTTTTTAGCAACTTGAGTTGTTCTAGATAAATACATTACTTTGTAATTCAAAAATTACATCTTATTTTAAAATGCATTTTAAAACTGCATTATATTTGTTTACTTATTTAGATGAATTCTTTCTTCTCTATTGTTTTCTGTTGATGGAAGACAAACTTCTGGGCCAAATTCTTCTCTTCTTTCTTGCCTTCAGGCAGAACACAGCCCTGTATGTTAAGGTTTTAAAATTCTGAAAGGGTTGTCCATCCACCTACCAATTATATCCATGGAGAGCTGTAGTTACTTTCTTCAGGAGAATGAGCAAATTACATGCCTGTAATTCTAGTTTCCTGGAGAGACTATTAAATACAGATCTTCCCTTTTCACTCTTATACTAAGGCCTTTCTTTTTATTAGGAAGACATTTGTACATCTAGAAATGCCCTTTGGCTTAGGATTTATCATCTGTGTCTTCCACAGTGATAGGCACTTCATGTTCTCAGTAAGAGTCTTTAAAATATATTTTGAATGGTCTCTTTTGAAGAGTGCTCTGTCACCTGTGTTAGATCATGAAAACCCAAGATCTGTATTTAATTCTACTTTAATACAATGAACATTCCAGGTGAGTATTTAATATGCCTTCATATATAACCAATGGCTTAAGCCATATGTCATTTTCTAGATGCCAGTGTGAACCTTAGGTAACAATTCACGTGTACCTCTGTTCCATATGCGAACTCACCTAATATTGTATTGTTTACTGTGATATTTGTATTGGACTTGTAACTGAAAATACGTCTGCTGCACAAAAAAAAAAAGAGAGCAAAGCTGTAAAATGGTGTGATGACTGATTAATACCATTTATCTATCAGTGTGCACATTTAAATGGATGTTGTAAACAGGACTCTCAAACACTGGGTCAGTGAACTAATCTGCTGTTTCGTGTTTGAATAGTAAAAGTGTGACAATTTTATGTAGTAACCTTTGATCCCTTTTACAGCTGTCTGTGATATGATTATTCCCATAAAAACTTGCAGGAAAATAAACAATGATGTCCAAAGGCAAGATAGGGGATACATCCATACTGTTAAAATGAAGTCATATGAAACTGTTTATCCAAAAGACCAATTGCAAAAGAAAAAAATCTTAGCCAATTTATTATAGTGTTTTCAATTTGGAATGTGTAGGAAGGCTTGCACCAAGTTTTGTGCTTTTTTAGTTGATGAATATACCACTTTACATTCTTCCAGCTACTTTCTAGGCTGTGTGTCTTCAGAAATCAGGGTTGGAAGATAACTAATTTGGGAACAGTAGGTTACTTTAAATAAGAAGTTGGTTGAATTCTTCTGACTGATACCACTAGTGCTATTCATCGTGGTGTGGTTCTACTAATGTGACAGAGAGAACATTTTTATGTGTAGGGATTCATAGTATGTATTAACTTCTTGGTATTATCTACTGCCAGTCCATGGCTTTACATTTGTACACAGAGCCCACCTTGGTTGGGTTATACTGGTGACAAAGAATGCCTTGAAATAGGCAGCTCTTTTTTTAGCTCATCTTCTGTGGTGATGAATGAAGCACTCAAAGTTATGCAGGATGGATATATCAAACAGTACATAAAATAGACATATGAAAGTAACAAGTAGAAACTTGTAATGTCATTTGCTGAAATAGTCAGTCCAGTTCCACATAATTTTCTGTGTGATTTCTAGTACTCCACATTAAGATAAAATATAAATATGTAAATATTTAAAAATATCTAGCTATAAACTTCATTATTCATTATCACTATGCTTAAATTATACAAAAATTAATTATTCAAAAACTCAGGTAAAATATTGGAATTTTTTCTATTTTATCAAGCTTGCATNCCACAAATTCCAATTAAATGACAGGTTTTCTCCCTCTGGAAGAATACCTAGAGAGCAATAATAGTAATTTCATTCTCAGTAGGAAAAAAATAGAGGATTAGTTACATAAAAATCTAAACCATTTTATTTATATGTAATACTTGGAATACTTGAAGACTGTTCTTTAGAATCTTCTAGTTGTTTAAGCTAGAGGTGGCTCCACTGCCTCTTATGGAGCTGTTTCATTTTACCCAGGCAGAACATTTGGATCATATCTAAAAACATTAAAGGGAGCTCTTAAAAGTATTTCAGTTGAAGTAAACTGTGTGCACGGTTGATTTATTGTTTTCATTATTATTCCTGTCAGTTATGCAACTGTATCCATACTTTAAGCAACTTGTCTCATTCTTTCCTCCATTACAGATCGAAGTAGTCAATACTTTCAAGAGTGGCACTTCCTTTCAGGGGGCTCTAAGGAGACAGTCCTCCGTCACAAGCCAGACCCAGGATGTAACCAATATTTCTAGCCCTAGTCACGTATCGTTATCCAATGCTCTTTCCTCTCCTACCAGCACATCTGCTGCTGCAGCTGGGCGTGAGTGTGTATTCTTAATGCATCAGACTACAGAGATGCCAACTTAACGTAGCAGTCATTTGAGACTAAGCTACTTTGCCCTTTCCCGTTTTGTCCTGTTATGTTTACTAGTTTATACGTAGTCAGAAACACATAACAATGGTTACTTTGTGTACAGTAGATGCTCTCCATCATTCATCAAATGGTGTTAACTTACAGGTAGCACAGGTGTTTTACCCAGTGCATGGGGTAAAGATTCAGACTCTGAATCTTCAGTGTCACGTTTTATGAATCTCATGGGATATGTTTTCTACTGTTTATCAAATATGTAGTTGAAATGATTCTGCAGCTGTTTTAAATTAAGCAGTACAGCTTGTCAGATAAAGGAAGTCTGGAAGACTGTGGCACTCATATCCAAGCAAGATGTACTCTGCACAGGTACAGGAAAGAAACAACAAGGAATAATAATAAACAAATAGAGATGCCAGCTGATGATGCAAGGCTAAAGCATGAAGGTTTACATGAATGATGAAAGCATAGAATTGCTATCCATAAATTTGCTGGGAGGTAAGCATTGAGGAAGGTGGGAGCTAGACAAGTTAAAGGACAGCGTTGAAACAACAAAATAAATGTGGCAACAAATATCCTCGTTAGAAGCAGAAGGTTTCTAAACATTGAAATCCTGATACATCTTTCTTGTAGATACAAAAAAAAATCTAGTGAAGAGGTAGGAAAGTGAATAAAATTTTTCAAGCAACTAATTAGAAAGGGCTGCTTCACTAGTCTTAAAAATCGAGTTGCTCAGGAAAACTCCTACAGCTCTAACTTCGTTGATTTTTTAAAAATTTATTTTATTTATTCAGAAATATAAGTAGCAAATATTTATAGTATAGCCCGTATTGTTACTTTATAAACTGATGCATTATATTCCTTAGGCAAGTTTTAATGAAAGGTTGGTCTTTTTTGTTTGGCCAACAGAGAGAGGGAAGGCAGAGATGGACAAGGCAGACAAGAGAGGGAAATAGAACTCCAAAACTCCTAGAGGAAGAAAGGAAGCTTGACCTCTCCATTCAGTTGAGCACAACCCCCCTCAGTATTTAAATATGATCCTTAAGGAATTTTTAGGCATGTATTAGAAGGTGGGTTTTTTTTTATTAAAAGTCAAAGAAAACTTCTCTTTTGCCAAGAACCCCAGGAGCCATTAAGGTTCCAACTTTGGCGGTTGCTCCCTGGAGAAAATTTATATCTCTTTCTGTCTTTTCTTCATGGAAGTTTGTCCTGAAAACTTTTACTACAGCAGCACTGACTGTTTCAGGTCAGTGTCACGATCAAGAGAAGCAAAGGCACTGAGCTGTGCGTCACTGCTGTGCCACAGGCACTGTAACATTCTTCTGAGAACCCACATTCTCTCATTTCCACTCTGAGCAGGACAGAAAACACCACACACAAACCAGCCTTTCATCCAGGGAGTGATTTCCCATAATAAGATTTCTACATTTGAGCAGAAAACAGAGCGCAACACATTCTGCTGTGGTAAATGTTTCAATAACATCCTGCAGCCAGCAGTCTGAAAGGATAAATCTAATAAAAATAAAATAGACAATTTATCTTTCCTCTCTTCTCATTGCAGCAAAGCAAGTAAGAATTGAATAGTCTTGCGGCTTGATAAAAGCCTTACCAGGTTATGGGCTAAAATTAATTAATAGGAGGAAGCATAATCTGCTGCAGTCTTTGGTGTCTCTCTACTTGGAAAAATAAAACAGGCCTATGGAGGTCATAAATTATAACCACATTTATTCAGTAAAATAAAAAATGTATGATTGATTTATTAAGCTACTCAGAGATATGTATCTTCACTGCAGAGGACAAGTAGAGATTGATCCTTTTAAAATGGTTATTCTAGACGGTTACTATTTTATTACCACGGTAATGTTTGTTTAATATCAAACCAGTGTCTGCTTCAAATTCTAACCCTGAGGGAAAGTTTTGATTTATTAATACAATGACATGATAAACATAATAATGACAGTGAATAAGTAAAGAAAAAAAATCAGTTGTTATTTTTAAATCAGGTATTTAGAGTTGGTTGTTCATCTTCCAGAACCTGGAAAGCCTTTCCTAATCGAAATGAGCATAGAAATGGGGTATGTGCTCTGATACTTTCTGAGGAAATGTCAGTTGAAAATTGCAAACCCAAGTCTACTTTTTAGCTCCTTGCTTAAAATGTATGTGATGGGACAGGACTGACTTTATTCCTCTTAAATGCTCAGAATGACTTACACCCTAAATTATTACCTACATCCCATGGGAGGGAATGATCTCAAAGCCTTTCCCTCTCTTCAGGGTTCTTAAAGTATTGCATATGGAGATATATCATGGGGACTATCAGAAAAAACCTTAAGAATATAGCAAATACAAAAGGCTCTAGCACCTGAAAGAGACCAATACGAGATGCTGTCAGGACTGTGCTTTTTCAGAGGAATGTGCACAGAATGCTGCACCAACCAGGTTGTTTCAGGTGTCATTTTGGGTGCTGAAAAATGCAGAAGTTATGATATCGGTATTAATAAAAAATATTAGTGTCACAAGGATCTCTATCAATAAGAATACATAAGTATATTTTAGCAGAGCAGTTTTTTACTAATTGAGCAGCTTTTTAATATATAGTGCCTTATGACACCACACCAATCTGTGAGATTTCTTCTGCAGACTTACAGCATTTTTAATTTAAAAAAAAACCACACTTTGTCCAGTATTTTTGGCCAGATTAATATTTGATTCACAGTTTAGTGCATACTTCAAAAGATATGTGCCTATCAAATGCAGCCACATCTACAGTAGTTTATGAAAGAAACTAGTAGTGTATTAAATGAAATGTTCATCTCTTCTTAATATGGCTAATTCAGATCTTTCATAGGGTTGTCACCTTTCGCAGAGCGACAATTTCTCCAAATAGAAATCTGGCATTTCATATGCTCTTATAAATGTAGATAAAATATTTAAATGCAAACTAAATATACACACATTTTTATATGTGCACTTCTAAGCTATAGAAAAATTAAAACATGGGGAAATATAAGGTTCTGTAGGCAATATCGTCTTGGGCAAGTTCTCGGGTTTTGTTGTATCATAAGGTGAAGACGCAGATGCACATACACACACACAGTCTTCTGTCACTGGACAGCTGTTACACCACGGAGTTGAAGGTGGATTTCAAAACAGTGCTATCATTACCAGCTATGGTGAATATATATTTTGTATGCATTTCTCTCTACATTTTATATTAGGCAACCAAAATCAGGTCCAGTGGGGCAACAGAGCATCTTTTTTACTTCTGAAGCTCAGAATTAGCAACACAAAATGCTAGTTTGTGCCTAAAATTGTTAAATTAACCTAAAGCTTTTGCTACTACATTTGTTTAATTAGGCAGAGGATGAGATCTAACTGTACACAAAGTAAACAAGTTATTTATCCTAATCTGTTTATATCTAGTTTTCAGATATTGTTTATATTATCAGTAGATAACCCCTTCAAAAGAATGTGGTTTCACATTTTCTAAGTAGATGCACGTTTAATTATCCTTTGTAATTGTTCTTCCTCCTTCCTGCCCTTCTCATATAGAGTTAATACCTTTTTTAAGTTAAATCAGCCAGAAACTGCAGGACCCTTACCAAAAAATATTTAAAAAATCTATTACTTATTAAAAGGTTATAATTTTTAAAATGTCATTAAGCGTAGGAAACATTAGCGAACAACAAACAAAACCAAATTCTACCAAAGGCAACCTCCTACTTTCTGTATTTGCAAGTTCCTTTTTCTTTGTTCTGTTGAGGTCTGTAATTTTTTGTCAAATTTTTAGGTTTTTAGAGATTGTTAGAAGTGGATATTTCATAGAATCACTTAAAACTTTCTATCATAATGACTCTAGCAACATTGGCCTCAAGCCATGTATAAAAATGACATAGGAAAAAGTACACAGCAATGACACAAATTTTCATTTCAGCCAATTAAAATTTAACTAAATTATCACAAAATATTCTCGGAACTATTTTTCCATCATACAGATGTCTGAAGGTTTTCTGAGTTTTGTTTCTTTGTTAATTTGTTTTTAAAAAATGTTTTCAAGCAAAAGAAGAGCATAGCACCCATGAGGCTGTGGTTTTGCTCTGGTTCACTTTTTGGAGGCAGCTACATTATTCAAACATGGTGCTAGTTTTCATGGGAAGACAACTTTTTTTAAATTCTTCCTTTAATTAAAAAAAATAGTTGAAATTTAGCAGACTTGCTGGGAAGCTGTCATTTTTGGGTAGAAGCTTTACATGTGCAACTTTTGCCTTGGAGTAGCACAAGGGTTTAAGCATCTGCAAATTGTGTCAAACTAAGACTCAGCAAGCTTAATTCTCATGCATATTTTAGTCTGTTTGCTAGAAGATAATTTCAAGGAGAGAGCTTAGTTTAGCTATTTGTGATTTGTTGTGTATGAAAATAAAATTCTTTTATATCAAGAACAATTTTTACTATTCCAGCAGGTTTTTCTTTTCTATATTTCTTACATACATAGTTTTCAACAAATGTAATCATTGTTCAGCTGGACAGACTTTACAACTGGAACTTAAGGTATAATCTTAAGTCTGAATCAGATTTTTGTGTATTGAAAAATGGGAACAGATTTATTAAAAACAAAAATTTAAATCTTCTATTTTAATTAATGTTAAGATAAAGTTTACATCCAGTATTGATCTGTATGCAGATCCTAGACCAAAACAAGTGGGCACTCCAGCCTTAGTGAAAACATCACCTACTTCTGTTACAACACAGTATAGCTGTCACATGAGGAAATGGAACAAGCAGAACCAGACTTACACCAAGTCCACATCTAAAATTACATTTATAAAAGTTGCATCATTTGGGAATACCATAAAACTATCACCTGACAGAGATACCATACTGAAGCTTTAAAGTGGCCACTGGTTATAGCCAAGATTTCACAATCCTTCTGGGATATGCAAGATAAAAACCAACTTCTGTATATCCTCCCTGGGGGAAAACTTAACTAGGTTTTAAGTCTAATTTCAAACTTTACTAAATCTGATACAAAAATACAAGATTCCATAATTTTGCAATTATCCTGTAACAAAGGAGATATGCTGTGAGAAGTGGAAAGCCTGCCCACGGTTCTGATCTCATACTCTAAAAGTCACTGGAATAATAGCCATGCAAGCCTTTTCTGAGGTGAGAATAGGCCTGAGGATGTCACAGAATAAGTAGGTATCCTATTTTCCTCTTGCTACATATGGTTTGACTTTTCAGCAGCACTTAGTGGATTTATTGCATACTTGTGTAGAAAGAGAGCAGCACAGATAATCTTATGCATCTGTTTCACTCGTTAAAGCAGAAACCTAGATTATTTTTTTTTTGTCTAAAGTATTGCTTCATTAATTTCATCTTTGAATTTTCTCAACTTGTGCATCATACAATCTTGAACATACTAGCCCAAACATTTACATGTGACTCCAATAGATGCACTATCTCCACCTGTGAATACCTAATTTGATTTTACTCACCTAAAACTTGGGGAATTCAAGACTAAATGCAAACAAATATACTGAAGATATGTCTTCTATTTAAAAGTTTTACATATGGGAATAGTACTTAATCAAACTCATTTATCTTTGTATAGTTATAGTCTTGATATAGAATAGTATCAGTTACACATAAGAGTTGGCATCTCTTTGCAAAACTGACCTCTTGTTTACAATTTTATAATAATCACTTTACTGATCTTTCAGTATTGAATTTATTTGCTTTTCCAGTGCCCTACTCTCTACTGTCTGAATATTAAATGTGTTTGTTTTCCCAGAGGGCTAGAGAACATTGGACAAAAGGGTTCAGCAGGAGAGAGTGAAATAAAAAGAGGTTGTGAGTCTTTAACCTTGAGCCTGAAATGAATGTGAACCAAACTCAAGATACTTGGCTTATATGAAGCCAGGTAAACATTCGAGTATAAGCCCACACACTACCAACCATAATACATCTGTTGATGCTTAACAGGCCTTATGTATTTTGCCTAGATTGTTGTACTTAGGAGAGAGATTCTGAAGTTCATCTTTTTCTTCTGATGGGAAAAAATTGAAGTATCTAAAATTCTATTTCTTTTATTTTTCTTGCCTGATGCAGTATAATAAATTTAACTTTGAAGGTGGGATGAAACTGAAGAGTTTTTTCTATTACAGCTACAGAGAAGAAAGAAGTGGAAACTTATAGCAGTGTCAAAAATGTCCTGAAGTGTTGTCCCCACAGTCTTTTGTTTAAAAGCAGTTCATTTTTTTCTGTTGTCTCCATTATTGTGAGAAAAGGGAGCTGTATCACACTGTTTGTCTTCCCTTGGCATTGTCGGTATCATTAAGAAATATCATTACATGAACTCTACATAGTTCATAATAAACCAACACTTTCTAGGTTCTATCCATCATGGGTATGTCCCTGCTTTTACATGCTGTACAGCCATAATAACATTCTATGAAGTTCATCTGCTTTATTTTATCCTCCAAACAGTAACGTGAGCTTTGTATCAGCACAGCCTCTAAACATTCTACGGTAGATAGTATTTCAAATCTTGAACATGAGCATGTATGAAAAGAATTTGTTGCTGTTGGGCCATGTAAGTCTGGGTAAATATCAGTTCTTAGCTCAAATACAGTAGTGTTGTTAAATATAAATTAAAATGCCATCTTTGTATCCAACAAACCCTCTATCTTTGTTTCCACTAACATAATGAAAGAAACGAATTTTGGGTTTTTACGCACTAATTTGATGCATTGAGGAACAGGCTATGAAGAGGATTTTGAATTATATTGTAATGCAGAAATTCTGTCACTAAATGAGGTGTGACACTAAAAAATATTTATTTTTTCTTCAAGATGCCAAGCTAAATATGTGAAATTTAAAGTTGGGGAGAGAGTTTCTCCTTAAGGGAAAAAATCGTTAAAAAAAAAAAATATATATATTCTGAAACTGTGAAGAAATTTTAAGAAATTAAGCTGTTTTCTACAGCTCCTTAGTGTACAAAACCTACTAGAAAGCTAACTGTATGTGTTCTGAGCTTCAGGGCTTTGCCCAAGTTTGGCCCTTGCATTACCACTGCATTCAGAGGTATAACTATTTTGGTCATAGCAGCACTGAACTAGTTCTAAGCTAACATTTCCAGTAAAACTCACTATGAAGAAGTAGAAGCTACTGGCTGATTGCGTATCTGCAATTAGATCTTCAGATTGTTGCTCTTGCTCACCTTTGAGCAAGAGGTGTTAGTCTAGGGGCTTCTTTCAATTAATTAAATTCAGTAACAAATTCAGGTCATGACATTAGATTTTCAACTAGCTTTCAAATGCAACCTAAATGGTAAGATGTTAGTCAGCTAACTAAATGCTTGACTAAATGCTTGATGTTAAATGCAAAGCAGATGCCAAATTTTGGTATGAAATGCAATATAGATGCTTTCCCTACTGCAGAACCTGAAACCTCATAAATTGAAATCGGTTCTTCCCTTGATAACCTGTAGAAGCTTAGATACAGTTTGTGCGGCTTGGAGAAAAACTTTAATTGGATTCCGATGGATCTGTTCAAGCATAACATCAAATTATAAACCTTTTTACTTAAGTAAAAAATTCACCTTTATTTAAAAAAACATCAAACTGGCAAATAGAACCTAAGAAGTGGATGCATTCAAGAGAATGAAATTATTGTGTTAGTTCATAAGATACAGCAAACAGCTGCAACTGAATGAGATGTTATTTTTGTTTAGATAGCAGAAATAATGGTGGCTTTGCAGAAAATGTCGCCACATCAGCCAATACTATAAAGTAATGTTAACAAAATTTTTCCTGATTCTAAATAGGGCAACATAATAACATGTTTTTAAGATTGCCTTGACAAAACATAGGGTTTTTTCTTGTTTAGACTAAATTATTTGCACTTTATCTATGCCTTTCTGTCTAGTCTTTTAATGAGGGAATTAGTATGTCACCTCTTCTCCATGAGCTCAAATCCTATCTTTAGTAATGCAAATGATTCTCTTATCCCAGTCTATTTGTTCACTATGCAGAACCATCAGGTAGCACACTTGTGATTCGGCTCCCACGAAACCCTGGTTAATAATTCCAGGTGGTCTGCCAAGGAGGTGTTAGGTACACCATGTGATTGGAGTGTGTAAAATTTATTATTCTTATCCTGCTCTTGTCTTGCACCTCTGCTAACCTCCCAAACCCTTCTGTAATGTGGACAAGCTGTTCTGTACCACTTCAGTACTCTTATCTGCAGCATAAGCAGTCACATGAAGCACTATGCCCTGCTGTTATCAAATGTATGGATAAAAAAGAGAGTATTTGGGCTAATCAGAGGGCATGTATCTGAAGATGGCATGACTTCTGCTACTAGGATTTTTGAAAGATAATGCTCCAAGTTTAGAGATCATAAACAAGGACAGAGGTCAAAGATCAAAATACAAATCAGTCTTTTTCTCAAATGTTCTGGAATTCAGTACAACGTGGCTGTAATGCTGTGACACCATGGCAATATTAAAATATGGTCTGCCAATTAAAAGAGTAATTAAAGCGTGACAAAGTAGTGGTACATTGAGCCAGCCAAGAATGTGCAGCATATTTCCATGTAAAAAGACACACATACCAACCACCAAACCATTTCAAATGTGTGTGGAGGAGCTTTCACAATGCCTGCTTGCACCTTTTCTGCCTTTGCCTGTGTTTTGGTCTCCCCTCTAAGAATCGCTAAAAATTCGCTCATGGACTACATGGAAGTAGAAGGATAGAACTCATACTTAGTCATAAAACATTTGCCAACAGATCACGTTTTGCCATNGCTATGTTTTTTTCAGCAGTAAACCAGCACAAACCTTCACTTCTTTTCAGAACTGGTAGGTGACTGGGATATAGACAGCATCCTCCCTTTGCCCACCCACAGAGGACTTAGTATCCCCACTCTACAGTGCTCTTCACTGTTCCTCTCATTTCCTACTGGGAAAGCAATTTGTGCTGACCCTGACAGTCTTATAGCTTATTCTTGCTGTCAGGTGCTTAATGATATCAGATTGATCCTGGCATAAAGAGTTAATCACAGTAGATAAACCCTGGCATAAGTCAGTTGACCTAGATTAAAGACTGCATATATGGCATAAATTGTGTCACTTTCAGCATTTAACTTTACAGCTTTACAACCAAGACACAGAGTATGAAAGAGCTTTCTGATTAAAAATGTAATTCAATTAAACCCAACAATCAATACATTATTTTATTACATATCCTATATATAAACAAAAGTTAAATGGCTAGAACAGTGGGTCTATACTCGAGTGTTTACCTCACATATGCATGAAGGAAAAATAAAAGTTGGTTCAACAATACTATGTTCACATTATCCAGGCTTCCAAGTGTAGTTGTTGTGTGCAAGTTCTCTCTGTTTGTGTGGTAACTGTGATTTTTTTTTTTATTCCCCCCTCCCTCCCCGTGGTAGCATGATTATGCTTAGTACTTTGTCTGCTTGGCTTTTTGTGCTCTTGGCTGCATTCATTTAGATTTTGCTTTGAAACATTGATATTACTTATAGTTTTTACACTTGGCTCCTGTGTGTGTCTCATACCTACCCATCCAACTATGTCTGTGTTCTGTGCTTTTCTGTTTGTGAAGTGTATGTTATGTGTAATGTTTTTTTAATAATACAAAAGAGACTTTTTTAATTAAAAAAGCCTTCCTACTTACTCACTGCAAAACTATCAACATGCATGGTTTTACATTTGCATTACAATTAACATGGCTTGTCTTTTACTAGGGATGTACCACACGAGTGGAACGTTCGCTTTCTTTAACCAGTACTTCCCATCAGTTCTTTGATGGCTTTAAACTTGATTTATTTTAATATTGCAGTTGATACAGATATTCAAAATGCACATAACTGAGCCACTCGTTTATGCATATAACATCCAGAGACTGTGGACTTCAGCTGCCTGCACTGCCCTAACCATGTGCTACATTTTTCACAAAGTGTTCTCTAACAGTGTTGCTCTTTGAAGATGCCAGCTCTGACCCTCCTTTCCTTTTCTACCCCCAGATCCGCGTCGTGAAGGCATTCCGTAGCTCTCTCTATGAAGGTTTAGAAAAACCAGAATCTAGAACCTCTATTCACAACTTTATGACTCATCCTGAATTTAGGATAGAAGATTCCCAGCCCCACATCCCACTCATTGATGACACAGACCTAGAAGAAGACCCTGCCCTCAAGAAAAACTCGAGTCCACCGTCTTCGCTGAACAAGAACAACAGTGCTATCGACAGTGGAATAAATCTTACAACTGATACAAGTAAATCAGCTACCTCTTCTAGTCCAGGAAGCCCAATACATAGCCTGGAGACATCACTTTAGCTGAAAAGGTCACCGCAAAACAAAAATAAAATTAAAATAAAATACCCACAGCAACCGAAATAATATAAATATATATATTAAAAACATTGCTGGCTGAAAAGCTGTTTGAACTCTTATTCACTCTGAGACAAGTGAATGAATTGTTGATCACAATGGTTTTGGGGAAGGAATGAATGGCTGATTTTCCAACCCCCCCCCCTTGTTCCCTTTCAGAAAAACAAAAACAAAAAAAAAATCCTCCTGCATGAATGTACTGTACACTTCTGGCCCTTCTTTCTCTCTTTTTGTTANTATACATATAAGTATATACATAATTAATTATATATATGTATATATCTATCTATATATATATAGTTATATATATATAAAGTTTCTTTGTTGGCATGTTGCCTTGTTTCTGCTCAAATTGCTCTGACTATTTTAACTTATTTATGTCCTAAAAAAAGAATGTAATTTGTTTACAAACATGTAGATAATATCCTTAACTATTTGTAGGGTTAAGAAAGCACTTCCTGCCGAAGTAGTATAAAAATGGCTCAGCTCAGCTCATTGAAAACGTCTGTAATATCGCACCCTGGATATTTTATTACAATTGTGTTCTGATTTCNAAAAATAAAATTAAAATAAAATACCCACAGCAACCGAAATAATATAAATATATATATTAAAAACATTGCTGGCTGAAAAGCTGTTTGAACTCTTATTCACTCTGAGACAAGTGAATGAATTGTTGATCACAATGGTTTTGGGGAAGGAATGAATGGCTGATTTACATACCCCACCCCCCTTGTTCCCTTTCAGAAAAACAAAAACAAAAAAAAAATCCTCCTGCATGAATGTATTGTACACTTCTGGCCCTTCTTTCCCTCTTTTTGTTACTTTTTATTTCCTCTTTTTTTTTTTCCTCCTTAAGCAGGAACTGCAGAGGACTTCTTTCTGAGGCTATTTATCCAATTCACTGGTCTGTGAGTTTTTTGAAATGCTTGTGTGGCATGGACTCAATTGTATAGATT